>CAUOFW020001019.1:0-149359 GCA_963454935.2 Ilex paraguariensis | reverse complement strand
CGGGGAGATCAAGCGTCTGCAAAGCCTGTTTTTTATTCGGCCGTCCGAGCCGGAGCGTCCGGCAGAGAAGGGGCGAGCACCGGAAGAGATCATAGAAAAATAGCAATTACAGTCCGGGCGTCCGGGGATGGATGACCCCCGGGTAGACCCAGCGGAACGGTCGGTTGAAGACCTCCGGAAGGTGCCCTTGGTAGAAGGAGAAGAAGAGAAGTATTTCCTAGTTGGGACCTCGATGCCCGCAGCCGAACAGGAGGAGATGATCAGGTTCTTAAGAGGGAATACAGACGTGTTCGCCTGGAACGAATGGAAATGACAGGAGTAGACCCCGAAATAATTACTCACAGGCTGCATGTTGACCCATCTCACAAGCCAGTAAAGCAAAGGCCACGACGTATGGCCCCGCATCACACCAACGCGGTCAATGAGGAAATAGACAAACTCCTGAGAGCTGGCGCCATTCGAGAGATACAGTTCCCAGAATGGCTGTCCAATACAGTATGTGCAAAAAAGAAAGGGGGGAAATGGCGTGTCTGCGTGGATTTCACAGATCTAAACAAGGCATGTCCCAAGGACGACTACCCCCTGCCGAAGGTGGACCAGCTGGTAGATGCCACAGCCGGATATGAACGAATGGACTTCCTGGATGCTCGAGCGGGATATCATCAGATCCCTCTTTATGCCCCGGACCAAGAAAAAACGGCGTTTATCACTCCGAAGGGAGTTTATTGTTATAAAGTGATGCCATTTGGATTGAAGAACGCCGGGGCAACATACCAAAGATTGATGAATCGGATGTTCAAGAGGCAGATCGGCAACACCATGGAGGTCTACATAGACGACATGCTGGTAAAAAGCAAACGGAGTGGTGATCATCTTACAGACTTGGCGGATACCTTCTCCACTCTCAGGGAGTATGGGTTGAAGCTGAATGCAGCGAAGTGCGTCTTCGGAGTGGAGTCGGGAAAATTCCTCGGGTATCTGGTTAGTCAGCGAGGAATCGAAGCCAACCCAGATCAGATTAAAGCAATCCTGGATATCCGAAGCCCTCGCACTGTCCGAGAGGTCCAGAAACTCACAGGGATGCTGGCTGCACTTAACCGATTTGTCTCACGCTCCTCGGATAAATGCAAACCCTTCTTTGGAGCAATCAAATGTGCTGGGAAGAGTATGTGGAGCCAGGGGTGCGAGGACGCCCTGGCTGGGATCAAAGAATACCTGAGGACTCTTCCGACCCTATCCGTCCCCATCCAGGGGGAGATGCTGTTCCTATACCTGGCAGTTTCAGAATTTGCAGTAAGCGGAGTACTTATCCGTGAGCATGAGCACCACAGAAGCCGATTTACTACATCAGCAAGGCGCTCCTGGATGCAGAGACAAGATATCTGCCCCTAGAAAAATTGGCCCTGTCCTTGGTCACCACTGCAAGGAAACTGCGCCATTACTTCCAGGCGCACCCAATCACTGTCCTAACTGATCAGCCCTTGAAGGCAATTTTGAGGAAAGCTGAACTCTCCGGAAGGATCTCCAAATGGGCTGTAGAGTTGGGGGAGCACGACATTCATTTCAAACCCCGAACTGCAATAAAGGGACAAATACTGGCGGACTTCATAGCCGAGTTTTCGGGGGAGAATCCTGTTCTAGAAGGATCGCCTCCTCCCAACTTAGCATCTCCAACAAATGTTGAAGGATCGCCATGGCTTTTATGTGTGGATGGTTCATCGAACAGTAAGGGGTCCGGAATCGGTGTCTTGCTGACCTCTCCAGAAGGGATTATTGCAGAGCAGGCCATCCGGTTGGGGTTCAAAGCATCGAACAATGAAGCGGAATATGAGGCACTCATCTCAGGACTTCGGTTAGCTGAGGCGACTGGAGTCACTAATTTGATCGTGCATTGCGATTCCATGCTGGTGGTCAATCAAGTCAATGGGGAATTCGAAACGAGGGACCCTAGGATGAAGGCGTACCATCACCAGGCAACGACCGTTATCCAAAGGTTCGACCGATTTGAAATCAAGCAGGTGTCCCGCGACAAGAACACACATGCCGACGCCCTGGCTTGTCTAGCCTCGGCAGTGGATTCCTCCCAGTCGCGCAGGATCACCATTGAGTATCTTCCCACATCCTGCATTGATCATACTCTTGAGGCGATGGTCATCCAGGACGCGCCCCAGCAGCTCAGTTGGATTGATCCCTTTGTCAAATTCCTAACGACGGGAGATCTCCCGGAGTGTCCAAGGGAAGCTAGAAAGATAAGGCTGAAAGCTCCAAGATTTTGGGTCTCTTCGGATCAGAAGCTTTACCGGAGGTCTTTCTCAGGACCTTACTTGCTATGCGTCCGAGAAGATCAAGTGCAAGACCTCCTGTACGAAGTGCATGAAGGAATATGTGGGGGGCACTCTGGAGGACGATCAATGGCGCACCGCATTATGTCTCAAGGGTATTGGTGGCCGCGAATGCAAAGGGACGCAAGGGCATATGTCCAAAAATGCGCCCAGTGCCAGAGGTTCTCCCCTGCGATCAGGCAACCTGCGGGGGACTTACACCCCCTCACCAGCCCTTGGCCATTCGCTCAATGGGGGCTTGATTTGGTTGGACCTCTGCCTAAAGCTCCGGGAAACAAGAAGTTCCTCATCGTGGCCACAGATTACTTCACCAAATGGGTAGAAGCGGAGCCGTTGAGTCACATCCGAGACATAGACGCCAAAAAGTTCGTCTGGGAGAACATAGTCGTCAGATTTGGCATTCCTCGCGCACTGATATCGGATAACGGGACCCAGTTCACTGGCGGGCGCTTTAAGTCTTTCTGTGAGCATCTCGGGATCCGTAACTTCTACTCCACCCCTGCATACCCACAAGCCAATGGGCAGGCGGAGGCCACCAACAAGACAATTATCAACGGGATCAAGAAGAGGCTGGAGAGAGCCAAGGGAAAGTGGGCGACAGAGCTGTTAAACATTTTATGGGTGTACAGGACAACCCCTCGGTCATCAACGGGCGAAACCCCCTACTCCCTGGCGTACGGGATGGAGGCAATCATACCCCTCGAAGTAGGGCTTCCGACCATAAGGACCCAAGCTTTCGATGAAGGGGGGAATGATCATCAACTGGGATTGGATCTGGACCTACTGGAAGAAAGAAGGGAGGAAACCGCCTTGAAGATAACCAAGTATCAAGAGAAGATCTCCCAGCTATACAACAAGAGGGTCAAGACTCGAGAATTCCGGATAGGCGACCTGGTCCTCAGAAGGGTAACGGCCAATACCCGGGATCCAACAGAGGGAAAGATGGGACCTAACTGGGAAGGGCCTTACAAAGTAATATCAATCGGGGGCGCCGGGTCGTATGGACTAGAAGATATGAGTGGAAGACCTGTAATACGACCATGGAATGTTATGAATTTGAAGAAGTATTACTTTTAAAGTACTCTCTCTCAAGAACCCGCCAAACAAAAACAAAGGGTATGGCCCTGGGGACAGAGTTCAAGGACTCTCGTCCCCGAAGTACATACAGGAGCAAGCCTCCTGCAAGGGTATGGCCCTGGGGACAGAGTTCAAGTACTCTCGTCCCCGAAGTACATACAGGAGCAAGCCTCCTGCAAGGGTATGGCCCTGGGGACAGAGTTCAAGGACTCTCGTCCCCGAAGTACATACAGGAGCAAGCCTCCTGCAAGGGTATGGCCCTGGGGACAGAGTTCAAGGACTCTCGTCCCCGAAGTACATACAGGAGCAAGCCTCCTGCAAGGGTATGGCCCTGGGGACAGAGTTCAAGGACTCTCGTCCCCGAAGTACATACAGGAGCAAGCCTCCTGCAAGGGTATGGCCCTGGGGACAGAGTTCAAGGACTCTCGTCCCCGAAGTACATACAGGAGCAAGCCTCCTGCAAGGGTATGGCCCTGGGGACAGAGTTCAAGGACTCTCGTCCCCGAAGTACATACAGGAGCAAGCCTCCTGCAAGGGTATGGCCCTGGGGACAGAGTTCAAGGACTCTCGTCCCCGAAGTACATACAGGAGCAAGCCTCCTGCAAGGGTATGGCCCTGGGGACAGAGTTCAAGTACTCTCGCCCCCGAAGCATACAGGAGCAAGCCTCCTGCAACGGCATGGCTCTGGGGACAGAGTGCAAGGACTACTGTCCCCAAAGCAAAAAGTGGAAACGAGCATTCATAAAGAAATGGTCCTGAGAACAAAACACAAGGACCCCAAGTTCCCAGAGTAGATACAAAGATCTCGCCTCCGGAACAGGCCAGCACGCCCCAAGGACAGTTCAAAGACACTTATGATTTATTCTACACAGAAGTAAAGAAAAGCAAAAACAATACTGTACACAAAGAAAGTAAAGGGAAAGCATGCTATTTATTTCCAAAAGAAATAGGGGCTTTGCGTCCCCAAAAGCTACAAAAGGAAAGCAAAAGGGGTACAAAAAAGGGGAAATGAAAAGCAGCTTCATCGGGCTCCGGGCACCTCCAGAACTTCGGCCGAGGGCGAATCAGCTATAAAAGGTTGGGAAGCTTCTGGAGCGGGCAGGAGAAGAACTTCGGCAGCAGGAACAGCTGGAACAGTTTGAGCAGCTTGAGGTTCAGGGGCAAGGTCGGACGGAGCGTCCTCGGACAAGTCCACTATCACCATCTCGGGAGCATCAGCCGAGGTTTGCATCGGTGTAGGGGCTTCATCCTCGGCAGCAACTTGTGCTTCTGCCTGCTCCATCTCTGCCGAGGGCACATACTTGTGCACTTGGAAGAGAGGGGAATCTGACGGGACTCCAGCAGCCTGGAGCGCCTCGTCCCACCCTTTCTTGAAGAACTCTTTGCTATTTTCTTCAAGAGCGGGGAGCACTTCATCGGCAAACTCCTCCAGAAGTTGTTGCTCCGACTTCCGGTTCAGCTCCTCGGCCCTGATCCTGTCTAGCTCCTGGGTAGGGCCAGACAGCTTTCCTCGGAGCCCACTGCCCTCTCCTCCGCGCAGAGAGCCGCTGCGTTTGCTCAGTAATCTCCTCTCAGCATCGGCAAGTGCGGCACTTAGCTTCTCAGCGCCCAACTTGGCCGATTCAGCGTCCTTGAGGAGCTGCTCTATTTGGGCAGCCTGCCCCACCAGGGTAGAATCCCTGGCAGCAACATCTTCCGTTGCCCGAGGGCGGCTTCCGCTTCTGCCTTCTGATCCTTGGCCCTCTGAAGGTCCATCCTGGATGCATGGTACCGACCAGCAATGATAGAAATCTGCTGGGTAGCCTGCAAAGGAACAAAGAAGTGTCAATCGCAAAAGTAGAAACGAGAGTGAAGGGATCAAAACAGGAATAAACTCACCACCAGGGAATTCTGGATCATGGAACGGAACAAAACGTTGGTTGATCGCCCCCTATGAGCCTCCATGTCGGCCTCGAAATGCAGTGTCTCACTCACTGCATTAGCGACATGAGGATCCGACAGGATAGAATCATCGACCCTGATCACTCTGTTCATGTGATCAGTGGCTCGAGGATTCCACTCCGCGGCCTCCCCCCGAGGCGGAACGGGAGGGGGGGTCTGCTGTTGCTGTTGCTGTTGTTGCTGCTGCAGCTGTAGCTGTTGTCGGGGCTGCTGCTGTTGTTGCTGTTGTGGGGGAGCAGGCGGTAACCCACGATCCCTCCCGCTTTGAGGTTGAGCGGGAGATGCCCTGGGTCCTCGGCTGAGGCCGTCATGCCGATGCTTCACCCTCCTCTCTTCTTCCACCTGAGGATCCCGGTCTCGCACCTGACCCTGACCGGGAGCCCTCGAAGAATTGGCGGAACTGGTTCCTGCCGGAGTACCGCCGGTCGCCCCTCGGCCTCTCCCGGCTGCGAGGGATTGCCTCTGCCTAAGAAACCCCAAATTGATGCGTGGGGTGTTGGACATCGCTTCCTCGAGAGCGTCTTCGGCGTCCAAGGTTTGGAGAATTTGAAAATCCGGCCACAGGTCGCCTCCCGAAGTCCCCACCTCGGCGTCCGAAGGAGCAACGTCCTCTCTGACCCCGACCTCAGCAACTCCTTCTACCTCTCCCTCTGAAGCCCGATCCGGGTCTTCTTCCAAGTTCTGCTCGACCTCTAACCTCGCCGCCTGATCAAAGAGCTCTGACCACTGTGAAGGCTCGAAAGGTTGAGGGAGCTGTGAGAACTTCTTATACCCGGGGGTATAGTGCAGCAAATTATGGGCAGCTCGGCCAAATCCGTCGGCACCCGTGAAACTCCAAACCGTTGTTAAGTCGCCAAAATTGACCAGCGACCGAGGGGGTGGAGCTGTTTCCCGAGAAGGAATACCTGCACAACAAAAAAGATTGTCATAAACATGAGAAGTCCCAAGAAACAAATAAAAATACCCAAAGGAACCGACGTACTTGTCGTTCTCCATTCCCGAGGGCAAAATAGGTTGTACTCGGGACCGACACCCCTCTCCCAACATCCCTTGAAGATCAAGATGTCGTCCTTGTACCCCTTGTCCGAGTCAGGAAGATGGGTTACAAGGTACATAGAGGGGTCCCTGGCTTTGAGGTAGAAATGTTGGTGGGGCATGACTCTTAGGAGAGAGTAACAGAAAAGGAGGTCGTTGAGCCCAATATTCACCCCGAGGCGCCTATTGAGCTCTAGGACCCCCATAATTATCCGAAAGACGTTGAGGCAGCATTGCCCGGGGAAGAGGCGGAAGCGAGACAGGAACTGAAGAAGCAGGGGGGGTAAAGGAAACCTAATGCCACCCTCTATGATGGCCTTGGTGTAGAAAGGCATGGCATCCGTGGCCCCGAAGGTAGGAGAGTACAACAAAGGGTTAAAACCCACTACGTCCACGCTCGGAGGGATGCCATACTTCGCCCTGAACCTACCGATCTGTGCCTCGCCCGTCACCTTGTATTTCCCTGACCCCGAGGGACCAGCCGATGGATTCTCGGGGACAGGGCGACGACGAGGCATCTCTAAAAAGAAAGGGGAGGAAAAGGTGTTCTCTTGAAAACTTGAGGAAGTTCCCCGAGGGTTTAAATCAAGAAGTACCGACCGGATGACACCACCGTTCAAATCGGAGAACAAGAAGGCCAAGAAGACGATAAAGAAGAAGGTTGTGAAACTCACCAGAAGACGTCGGAAACGGAGTTTTTCAGGAAAAACTTTGAAAACAACTCGCACCAGAAGGACCAGGAGTCAACAATGGGTTTTACTGACTGTGATTTTTTAAGAGAAGATGCTGTCGATGATGGCTGAGGAAACAGAAACTCCGGCGAAAGCAGGTCAGAAAAGGCGTATTCTGGGTCAGAGATCGGAATGGCAAAACAATGGAAACCGGAGAAGAACCCCCTTTATATAGGGGGGAAACTGTCATCATTGGGCGGGAGAACCAAAACGGCGCATTTAATGCGCACGACATCCCAAGACGGGGAAAGCTGCTCGAGGCCATGATGAAGGACGGATGGCAGTTGGAAAACCCTTCGTCTCCTGACAACGCGTGTCCTCGGCGTCAGAAGATCGAAGGCTGGGGGGCAGTTGATGGGACTCTTCTGAAAAAGCCTATGATGAAGACACGTGTCCTCGGGGGGGTTTCTAGAACAATGTTGCTCGGGTTCAAGCACCATCGGCAAAGCTTCCTCTCCCCGAGATACCTCTCATATAGGATCACATATTCGGTACAGTATACAAAGACATGTGTCCTCGGTCACCATGTACCTCGGGAACACACCGCCCCTTGTCCCCCGAGGTGATCCTTTCCTCGGCACCGAGGGTCACTCCATCCTGGACGCTTCCCCTACTCCCGGAAAAAGCTACTGACAAAACTGGACATCAGCCTATGCCAGTATGGACTAGTCATCATGAGCTCTTCTTACACAAGTAATGTCAGAACGTGCTGGAATACCGACGTAACAGCCAATAAGGGATGGACGTGTGGCGAATAATGTCACATCCGAAGCAGACAAACCGCATGCCGCTGCTGGCACGCGACTTGGGAAATCAAACAATTAATTACACCCTTCTGTTGACGAGACCGCATTTAATGCGGTAAGGTTCGGATATGAAAGGCAATAAATGCTCCTATTACAGAGCATTTATTGCATCCTTCCCGAAAGGAGCATATTGTACCGTCGGCGTCCCGACAACTCACCATTAATTGCTCGGGACCCCGAGCAGTCAATTAGAGAAGACATTCCTCATCAAATGATTACACACGCTACCTGTGCCTGATGATCACCTACTGACCACACTGACAGCAATCATGATCTTCTAAGGTATAAATACCCCTCCCAAAAGACAAAGCGGGTATGTAATCACAAACTCTCTACTACAAAAATATCCTTCTCAGTGTTTTCTCCTTCCTCTCTCTCATTCAAAGACTGACTAGACCGTCGGAGGGGATACGCCGAAAAACACTCCGGCGCCCTTCTAACTTGTTCTCTTTTGTCCCAGGAAATACCTTTCGTACGGACAGGGTCGTTCCTCCTTTCCCAGGATCGTAAGCTGTTTCGAGCAGTGTGTTTGGCCACTCAATCGGCTCACCCAAAGTTCACCGGGGGAGAGATCTGTTCCCAATATTTTATATATATCGTGCAGGATCAAGCCCGCACAGTTATCCAGATAAGTTAAGGGCTTGGATGGTTGGTGATGACTGGTCATTGGGTTTGGGGGAGTCTTTGCATTTTATGCTTTCCTCCTCCATCTGGTGCTCTGAGGAAATAGTGTCACGAATTAAAAATAGAGTTTCAGATGAACTGTGGCTTTCTGGTGATGGGTGTGGGACTTGAGGCGTTCGCTGGCAGGAGTAGAGAGAGATTTGAATTTAAATTTTAAATTTATAATGGAGATTTTATTGGCATATTTCCACCGACATTGAATTAAGAGATAATAATTTTTAAGATAAAAAATTAATTTAATTTGCTTTTAGAGAAGGGTATTTTTGAGATTAAAAAAAAATGGACTTAATTTTTTACTAATAAGATTTATAACAGACTTATCCCCAAATAAATTTTCTTGACGGGACTCAAGTTATTATAAGTCTATCTAGGAGTAGGGATGGTAGTGGACCGGAGAAAAATGGGTATTCGTTCAAACCCGTTCCGTTTGGACCGGATATGGACTATATGTATTGGACGGTGGACATTTATGAAAATACCTGCATAAACCCGTGCGAGGATGAACTTACCTTTACCCTCACCCCGTCCCCGTTCCCGTTCTCGTCTCTGTCCCTGTTACCCGTTAAATAAATAAATATATCTATATATATACTCTTAAAGCCCTAATTTACTCTGTTGTTCCTCACTCGGCCTTAAGTCAGCCGCCCACCTCTTCCTCTATCTCTCTCTCAGCGATCAGCCTTCGCCTTTAGCCTTCACCTTCATCTTCTTTTCTTGTTTACTTGATTTTATCATGTTTCTATGATGCTAATAAATTGCAGAGTGATGCCGACTTCTTTTTGATCTCTAATGGTCTGAGTAATGAAGAGTTCCAGCGTGGTTTTGTCAATAAATTGGCTTCTAAACATCCTTTGGTTGCTCTCCATACGTAGTTGACTGTGACGGCTAATGGTCTTGCATAAGATTGGATCATATCCTTAGTTTGAATCTTAATTTATGCATTATTGAATATTTGTGGTCTACCCAAATGCATGGTGTCTTTTTTCGGAACAAGACAAACTATTTTCCACTTTCAACTTGAATTAGTTTTGATCTGATTGTTTTTCTTTAATTATTAGGGGTGATAATTTTTGACAAGACAAAAAAATACAACTTAAAAATGACACCGAATGAATGAATTAGAGATGTCCATTAATTTTGTAAAAAGAGTTGAATTAGCACTATTGTTTTCACTAAATCCGAGGATTCAAACAATTTTAATTTAACATGTAGTTCTTAAGTTACGTGTTTAGGTAAAGTTCACTTTTTTGATGATTATGGAATCTTGAAATTTTACATTGAGCGTGATGATTTTATTTAAAATGTTGGATTTCTTTAGAATTTTGGATTATGTTGACTTGAACTTGGACTTAGGCTTAGGCTTGGACTTGGGCTTATGTTTGGGCTTAGGCGGATACGGGGGAAGCGGAGACAGGAGCGGGGATTATAAATTTACCCATGGACGAGGATGAAGATAAAAGTTATACTTGTTAGCGGGGGTGGATCGGAGATGAACGAAGATTTTTTAAGCGGGTACAAGGATGAAAACTATATACCCCCCGTCCCCTCTTCGATTCATTGACATTTCTATCTACGAGAACTCAGCTTCAATTTTTACTAATTTTTTTGAATAAATTTTAAAAAATATTGGTTAATTATTTATCCCTCTTCTTTTTCAACCTGCCATTTGAGAAATTAGATAAACAGTTGTAGAAAGTTTAGATGGTAAAAAATAATTTTTTTAAATAAATTTTGAAAAGTAGCGGTTAATTATTGGGGAGTTGAGGGGCGATAAAAAAATGATATAGAGTAGCATAGTCATTAGAATAGATCGAACGTTGAACTGCAGAGGGATCGAGTCAATCGATCAATGGTTTAATCATTAGGTCAACTAGTTGGAACGATTATATAATAGTAGTATAAAATATAGTAGTTTAGCTAAAAATATATGAATCGTAAACGTGATCAACACATTCATTGTATTTTAAAATAACATATTCCTAGATATGGGTTAAAACCATAGTTTTAAAACTCGGCCCGGATATTAATCCGACAAGGGATTAGTGGATCACTAATTTAACAATTGGGTCATTGGTCGGATCGATTAGATAATTAAAAAAAATAATAAATAGATTAAAAAATCACAATAATTTCAAAAATAGTATTAAAAATGTAAAGTTAAGTAGAGAAAAATAAAAAATTCACAATTAATTAAACCCTACAGCACACCATCTTTAAAGTATAACTATAAACTATTTTTTTCACTTTAAAAAAAAAACTATAATCTAAGATACATAAGGCAATAAACTCAACAACATCTTATGAATCATAAAAAACCACCATACATCTAGATTCAAGCTTACAAATTTCTAGCATCAACAACATCCCAATAATCTGCTCAAATAATATGCACTCAATTAATTGCATAATTTTTGTAAAATATAGCATTTATAAAAGGTTCTGTTATATCACGTTTGTAATTGATTAATTTCGTGGAATCTATTATAAATTTTATTATTTTTCATGGTCATGATGCTATCAAATTTAATATTCAAAAGAATTATTCAACCTCCGTATGCACTTTCATACTTAGGACAAAGTAATGACCTAGACATTTAAGATGAACCTTTAATTATTCTTAACGTAGATTAATTAGAATGAAATTGGAATTAGAAGCAATCCAACTATAACTCCTAGGTGATTTAAAAAAAATTTCTAAACCCTTTAGTGCTCATAGATTGAGTAATAAATTAGACTCTTCTTTGATCAACACCCTTTAACGCTCAAGATGATTAGTTTTTGCTTGGTTTAGTGTTTCAAAAATCAGGAGGGATCGAGCTATGCTCACTAACCTTGTGTATGTTGGTCTTTTGATGACTTAGGGAATTAGAAGGGAAAGACCACAGGAAAGCAACACAGAGCTCGCTTGAGCAATGCTCATGGTTGTTCGAGCGATGCTGGTCCTTGACAGGTTTGAAACGTAGTTTTCATTCTAGTGTCAACCATCCTATGATTGTCCTCCCTCTGATCGAGCGATTATTTGCGAATTTGAATTTTCTTATTTATTAAGATTACCCTTATTTTGGACATATAAATAAAGAAAACATTTCCCATATTTAAGTTAAGCCTCTTATGAGATTTTTAAGAGAGAAAACACATCTTATACCTTGAGAGTTTTCACTAGTAACCTAGATCCTTAAACCTAAATGATACCACTAGAGATTTTACCTAATCGCACAAATTAGAGTTGAAGATCTTGATGGTGTGACAAACCCATTGGTGTGTGCAAATTGAGAGTCTTGAGTGTGAAGTATTGAAGATTGCTTGAGGTCTAAACAAACCGTGCGGCAGAAAGTTCAGGTGAAGCTAGTCATAACGTCGAAAGAGGGCCTTTAGTGAAGAGATCTATGAAAGAAAGGAACATCTAGTCATGTGGATTGATTGAGGTATAAAGTTAGAGTACTTATAGGTTGACTTTGATTTTAGAAGATTAAACTTTGGTGAACCTTGGTTCGCCAAATCATTGGTGTTATTAATTATTTTTATATACACACTTGTGATTTGATGCACACAAGCGCAATACATTGCACTCTTTATTTTTTCCCAATATCAATTGAGTGTGGGTGTGGTGCAGGGTGAAGAGATCAAGTTAGGCATTGAATGTGCTCTGTGTGTGACACGTGAGAGAGAGAGAGAGAGAAAGAGAGAGAGAAAGGGGGAAGAGGGAGAGATGACTTACACTTATACAAGGAATGAGAAGGGATGAGACATATCCGAGTGGCTGACGCGCAAAACTGAGTGCCTGACTTGGGGCTAAGTTGAAGCACTTGGAGGTTAGATTATAGAGTAATGACAGATCAAGTGGAGAAGAATGACATATGAGACTCCTGTGATGTTCGCCATTGAGCTTGGAGAATAGGCAAAAGAACCGAGTGAGAAATGGAAAGGAGAGGACTAACTGAACTGATTAAGGGAAAAATTGCCCAAAAAAAAGGATTTTTCGTGTTTTTATATCCCTTGACATTCGAACTATCCAGTTTGCAATAATCGTTTAGTTCACTGGTTTTACCAAAATTCAGCCAATTTTGCAATTTTTAGATGGTTTAATACACTGGTAGTCTATGTTGATCTGACACAGTTGATGAGCCGTGCTAAACCTGTGGACTTCCTCCCCATTAATATACTTTTCAACCTTGGCCAGTATATTAGCTATGTTGGTATGAGGATTTTTGGAGACCGAGAAAAGAAACTCGGAAGGCTAAAATCCAGTGAAGAACGCTGTCAGAGCCACTTTGTCATCCAAATCATCCACCTAAAGAGATTCTTGGTTATACCGGTGGACATATTTCCTTAACGATTCATTTGGTTTTTGCTTGATGTTGAGGGGATAAGAGGTCGGTTTAAGGTGAGTCTTCGCACAAATGAAGTGGGAAACAAACTGCATGGATAGTTCTTTGAAGGAAGAAATTGAGGATAGTAGTAACTTATTGTACCATGTAGTTCCATCTGGTTTTTGTACATGTTGAGGTGATCGAAGGGGTCCATCTGAGGTATCTAGAACTTAGCAGAAAGGGAAAAACGATGGATCTCTTGAGTGAAAAAAGACCCCGTTTGCAGAACCAGAACTTTCATAGAGACTGGAGCTCGGTTCTTGATAATATTCTTCACATTGCCCAGTTCATCCTGGACTTTCTTAATGCAATTTTTCTAATATTGGTTCAGAGGGTTTTGTTGAAAGGAGGTTGAGGGATGTGCCTCCTTTCTCCACCATTTTTGCTATGGGCTTCATCTTCCTACTCTATCAAGGCTCGTCGATGACAAGTATTTTTGTCAGAATGGCTCCGATGGTCCTCTTTAGTGACTCCATTAAGAGTTGGTTGAGGGGGTAGAGGATTTTGAGGTTGTTGGGCAATGAGGAGAGTGATGATTTGTTGGTTTTTCCTGAGAAGACATAACATGGTTTGCTGGTAGGTTTCAAGCTCCTCCATTAGAGGCGAATTTTCAGGAAGAGTTGGTGGTGCTGGTACTTGTTGCTGGTTTTTTGGATTTTGGTTCATGCTTCACGTTAAAACCATTAATCAAATAAGGACAAGGTAGATTGGAGGTAGAACTATAACAATCATTCCCATATACTATTGCTGGTGTGTGAAACTCAGAAATGTGAGTAAGGTGAGCTGTGTGAGCTTTGTGCGAAGTGGATGAGCTCTGTGTGTATGTGTGTGAACAGTAAGGACGAACACAAAAAAATAAGTGGTTTACCAAGCTTAAGAGTTAGTCTAGTCCAATATAATAAAGACTATTGTCTCCTCTGGTTTGTGTTACTTGCGGAAGAAGACGATTACACTCTTTTGAAAATACAATTGCACATTTTTGGGTAAGGCAATGATCTGCCTATTTATACACTAAGATAGTGTGGTACTTAAGTAATGATGGTGTGGTCCCTTAGTTTGTTAGGATATTTGAAGAATTATTTGGCCATTAAAAATATTTTTTTCTAGGTATGATGTGACATTCTATAAATTGGTAACATAACATTCTAGATATGAGTTCTTCATGCCCAAGATAAAGTTTGATAGCATAATTTTGTCCATTTTCTAGTGCAAACTAAGTTGCTTCAAATACTTTGAGCTGATTTGATGATTGTTGAGTTGGTTCATGCCTTGATTAATCTGAATCCTGGTAGTTCCGGGCAACTTTGTCAAGATTAGGTCAACCAATCTATCTGTTTGTGTTGTGGACTTGTTTATCATATAAATTTATTCTTGGTATCATCAAGGTCAGTCAATCCATCTGTTGTGTTGTATACTTATTTAGCATATGAATTTCTTTTGGTGTCATCATAAAGTAATAACATTTTTTAAAAAAAAAAAAAACCTAGCAAAAAAATTATTATAAAACATTACAGATCATCCAAAAAAAAATAATGATAAATGATAGCAATTATCCTTAGAAAGTTTTCGTTGACTATTTCTAGACGATTGTCATTCAAAAATTTTAAAGACAACTTTTTAATGTAGGGGTTTAATTTGGGCCGACCAACCCGAACTCAATCTAAAAAATAGTATTAGGGTTGAGATTTTTAAGGCTAGAGTTGAAAAGCTTTAACCCGAATTAAACTCGGGCAAGGTTCGGATTCGTGGGTTTAACCCAAACCTAACCCAAATTGATGAAATCGAGCTCAATCCAAATCCAACCCAAATTGATGAAATCGAGCTTAACCCAAACCCAACCCAACCCAACCCAAGTTCATTCAGAATTATATTTATATAAATACATATTTTTTAACTATTATTATTTAAAGGGGGAGTGAAACATAATGTATAAGCACTAGAGATGATGTAAGAAATTTACACAACTTATATGAGATAAGTAAAAAAGGCAAAAGAAGGACAAAGAATTGTCATTCTATGGATAGACAATTCAAATGACATTTTCCCTCTCTCTTATACCAAAAAAGATCACCCTTGCACCCTTAATAAGTTGTTTTTATGAGTTTCATCTTAGTGGGTCATGTAGGCTATGTAATAATCTAACTTTGTACAAAGGCTCACACCTAATTTAGGATTATTGTTTGTTGAGCTCACCAATCCGAATTGGGTAACCTGATTTTAACTTGAACTTGTCGAAATTAACTCGGACAATACTCGGATTAAATACCTTGGGTTAAGATTAAATTAGGGTAAAAATTAAGATTGAAAATTTTATAATTAGAATTGGATTAAAGTTAATCCTTTAGCTCGACCAACCCGCCCAAGTTGCACTCCAATTTTAATGGCAGCATGGGTTGCAAGTTGAGCTGAAACAAGTTCATTCCCCCTATTTTAATGGCAGCATGGGTTGCAAGTTGAGCTGAAACAAATTCATTCCCCTATTTTAATTGGCAGCATGGGTTGCAAGTTGAGCTGAAACAAGTTCATTGGCCTAGCAAGCTCTTAATTGTCTCTTGGGCTTGGAGGCATTAATGGTCAAGCTCTGATTCAATGACGATCTGACCGCCATCTCTTTTTATTGGGGTTTATTTCATTCTTCCAACCTTGGCTATCTATATATATATATATATATATATATAGTTCTAAAGGTGAATACAAAAAAACTCAAAAAGAGATTCTTTCTAGTCCAAGTTCTCACAAGCATTCTATCACTTATGTCCCAGGATGCATGCTAGTTTCTGAAAATATTAGTAAGGGATGAGCAACCATCCGTTCAGTAGGATAATCCTTTCCCAAGCATTTACAAAGTTTTAAAAACTAACATTCCACAAATCATACGAATAAATAATGAAAACTTTCTATAATTAAATACAGGTACAAGATAATAAGTAAAATATTTA
This sequence comes from Ilex paraguariensis, assembly GCA_963454935.2. Lineage (NCBI taxonomy): Eukaryota > Viridiplantae > Streptophyta > Magnoliopsida > Aquifoliales > Aquifoliaceae > Ilex > Ilex paraguariensis. Next base: position 133,434 of record CAUOFW020001019.1, on the reverse strand, counting down.
TAAAAATCTCCCAACATCTCAACATTAAAAATATACAAGGTATAAATTAAAGTCCAACATCATAGCAAATACCATGCATGCCTCGCATACGGACAACGTAGTCAATCACACTGGTTTACGCATCTTTCTCAATGGGCATTCATCTCTTTATATAGAGCCGGACATGAAATCCGAATTTCAAAATAAAAATACTATTTACAACTTTATACTGTTTCTAACTTTAATAATTTACGTCATTGCGTATATCATAAATATTGTACACTTTTTACTATACACTATTCACAGTCATTGTAGTAACGTAAGGACATACGTCACTTCTTCGTAATGACGTCAGGGCGTGCGTCATTATTTCCGGGTCGGCTTTATCCGAGAAATCAACTTTATCTGATCATTTCCTAAAAAATAAAGTAGACAGTATATTATCTCTGTCATCATGGAGATTTATCTCCATATTAACATTTAACAAATCTTTGTTAATTTCGATGTCACCTTTAAGAGGGGTATATCTCTGGGAATCTAAAAAGTCGTCATCAGAATTAATAGGAGTAGGAGATTTCCTATTTTCTTCCTCAACTTTATATTTTCTTTTGTTTTTTATGGCAACTGTAGGAGTGTTGATGAGATCCATATTCTCTGTTTTACTCATACCAAATGTAGACATGACCTGAAGACGGAATTCCTCCATAACTGCTGCTTTAAACTGCTCAAAATTTAATTGAGATTTTTCTTTTTTAATTAGTTCTTTAAGAACTTCCACAGAATTTAAATTAGTTCAAATATTTATACTGGTGATGGGAACAATAGATGTAGAAGATGAAGCTTTATCAATAGAAGATTTATCTTCTTCTTTATCCATGTCTTTAAGACATTTCTCAATAGTCTGACATTTAGCGTTAGTGTTATAATTATTCCAGAAATGAACTTGATATTCCCTGATTAATCTGGGATGTGCGTTATGATTATAATCACAAGTCAAAGTCCATGCCCAAATCCCTGAAATAAAGAATTCAAGCAAGAAATTTATATATAAGTGTGGAAAAATTAGTCATGTTGTTTCTATATGTTATTATTATATTTTTAAAAATGCCATAAAAAATTAAGTATAAATACTTTAACTAATTCACAAACCTTTATTTTTTTATCTTATAGATAAAATTCAAGATCCAGTTTCTAAAAGAAAAGCTATTGAACAATATTTTGAGATAAATTCAGAAGATAAGAAACCTAATTTGTCTCAACCATATTCATTAAAGGAAGTTCTTAGTAGAACTGAAAAGGACATGAGTAATAGTCCATTTCATATAAAAGAAGTTTTGCCTACTACGGTTCAAGATTTAAAAAAATAAATCAATAAAGTCAAAGAAGACATAAAAGTCATAAAGACTAGACTTTTAGCCTTGGAAAAAATACCACTTGAAGAAAGTGACATTGAAGATGATAAAGCATTACCTTCTAACTCTACAAAAAATGAATACATGAATGTATTAGAAAAAATAACTTCTCAAAAATGGTATGTTAAAATTATCTTAGTTATAAATTCTAAATTTACTATTGAAACTATTGCTCTAATTGACAATAGAGCAGATATAAACTGCATAAAGGCAGAATTAACTATTTATAGTAGTCAAAAGTACCTTTTTTTGAAGGTTCTCATGAATAGAGGCTAGAAATACCCGTGCCAGAGGCCATGGAAGAGGAAGGCCTTGGGGCAGAGCCTAGGTCAATGCTTATTATCCCCCTTTAACTGAATCCAGTAAACTTAAAGTTGTTAATAATCAACTTCTTAAAGAAAGCTTTTCACATAAAAGTGAATCTTCATCACATAAAAGTGATTCATTTTCATATAAAAGTGACGATAAAGATAATGACGGTTATACTGTCATCCGATCTAAGAAATCTATTAAAGAGGCACTTATAGCTAAGCCCAAGTTAAATTATACAGAGTTATACACTCTGCCTGCTTATAGCAGTATAATGACTCTTGACTATGAATATGAAAATTGGCTAACGGATCCATACTATATTGCTGAAAGATTTATGACCTTGGATAATGTCTTTTTATACTCTGAAAATAAAGACAGAGAACATTATGAAAATATTTTGGTTGAAACTGACTCTGTTAAATTCCAGAGATTTTATAATTATAATTTGGACTATAAAGATCCTCAATATAGTAAAGCCCATATATTAAGGGTAATTCTTGCTAAAGATTGGGGTCTTAATCTTACTATTCCCAGAACACTAAGAAAACCTCCATATACGGAGTATAACTATTTTGATTATATTGATGCTTGGAATAATACTTTTTTATATGAAGCTATAAATTTAAAGCATACATGGTTCTTCCAATTCACTGAAACTTGTACGAAAATTCCGAATTGGTTTTATGATTGGTGGGAAATTCATTGTGCTATTAACAGGATATACCCTGAAAAATTGAAAAAATTATTTGACTGGTATAAAGACAAAAGTCCGTCCTTAAAGGGCAATGATATAGCAGCTAAGCCAATCATAAATTTCTCGCTCGAATTCTTTATTCCATGGATTTGGACGTGGACTTTGGCTTGTGATTATAATCATAATGGACATCCTAGACTAATTCGGGAGTATCAAGTTCGTTTCTGGAATAATTATAACACTAACTCTAAATGTCAGATTATTGAATAATGTCTTAAAGACATAGATAAAGAAAAAGATAAATCTTCCACTGATAAAACTTCATCTTCTATATCTCTAGTTCCTTTTACCAGTATAAACACTGAAACTAATTTAAATCCTGTTGAAGTTCTTAAAGAACTAATTAAAAAAGAAAAATCTCATTTAAATTCTGAGCAGTTTAAAGCAGCAATTATGGAGAAATTTCGTGTTCAAGTTATGTCTACAGTCGGCATGACTAAGGCAGAGAAGATGGATCTCATTAACATTCCTGTAGTTGCCATAAAAGGCAAAGGGAAAGGGAAAAATAAAGTTGAGGAAGAAAATGTTATATAAAACCTTTTGGTTATAATTATAAAGAAGACACATATATAATTGTGTTAGGATATAGAGTATATTATAAAGTTATGAATATTTTATGTCCTGAAGCTAAGCTTTTGAATCTTAAATGTCAAACCACTTTAATTGAAACCAATACGGTTAAAAATAAAATTGAAGTCCTAAAAACTATTAAATGGTCAGATATCCAATTTTCAAACACCTAACAATTGGAGTCTGTGGTTCCTAAAAAAGCAGAAATAAATAACGAAATAACCCAGATCGCCCAATCATCTTAGGGTGATGTTACAATAAAATTTGCTAGGATAAATTCTAGAATTCTTTAAATTCTTCTGATAAATCAGAAACTTCATCAGGTTATAATACACCTTTTATACCTTTAAGAAAATCTACTTCTTCGGTCCAGAATCGAAGAAGAGATAAAGAGCCCATAATTGAAGAAATTAAAATTTCAAAAAATAATATTCTACATGGTATCTAACGACCTGTTAATATATCTTCTCAAGAAGAAGACTTTGATAAAGATTTTGATTTAACCCTATCCGAAATCAGATTTCAACTATAGTTTTTATGGAATTACACCCAAGAGAATTCCAAATGATAAAAGATACCTGTAATAAAAAATTTCTTACCAGATTTACTTCAGGAAAATGGGGATTTACTCAACTAAATTATTCTACCATTAAAAAGGAGAATTAAATTCTCTTCCCAATTTTCTAACTCGGGAATTTTTGCAGGATTCTCATGAATAGAGGCCAGAGTAGTACCTGTGGCAGAGGTCACGAAAGAGGAAAGCCTGGTGGCAGAGCCCAGGTCAATGCTTATTATCCCCCTTTAACTGAATCTAGTAAACTTAAAGTTGTTAATAATCAACTTCTTAAAGAAGGTCTTTCATCTTCACATAAAAGTGAATCTTCATCCCATAAAAGTGATTTATCATCTTGAATGTCACTTTCTTCAAGTGGTATTTTTTCTATGGCTAAAAGTCTAGCCTTTATGACTTTAATGTCTTCTTTGACTTTATTGATTTCTTTCTTTAAATTTTGAACCATAGTAAACAAAACTTCTTTTATATGGAGTGGGCTATTACTCATGTCCTTTTCAGTTCTATTAAGAACTTCCTTTAATGAATATGGTTGAAATAAATTAGGTTTCTTATATTCTGGATTTATCTCAAAATATTGTTCAATAACTTTTCTTTTAAAAATCGGATCTTGAATTTTATCTATAAGATCAAAAATAAAGGTTTGTGAATTAGTTAAATAATTACATATAGAAGCAACATGACCAATTTTTCCACACTTATAACATTTAATAGCTCTCGGGTCCTTTTCTTTAAAGACTTTGGTGGAGTTGCTTTCTTGATTCCTTTTATGGAAAAGTTGATTATTTGTTAGAGTGTCCTTATTTGAGATAGTTAAAGTTTTATAATCACTAGGTGCATTAATTATTGTATGTATCTGTTTAGTTTCTACTGTTTGAGAAAGATTATTTAATTTTTCCTTGAGTTCATTTATAAACTCGATTACGTCTATATCTAAAAAATACCTTTTTAGTTCCCACCAATCCTGTCAATAGCACCATGAAGTTCCCACCAATTATAAAACCAATTTGGAATTTTCGTACAAGTTTCAGTGAGATTAAGTCCCCAATCTTTAGCAGGAATTACCCTTAATATGAGGGCCTTACTATATTGAAGATCTGTATATTTTAAATTATAATTATAAAATCTCTAGAACTTAACAGAGTTAGTTTCGACCAAAATATTTTCATAATATTCTCTGTCTTTATTTCTAGAATATAAAAAGGCATTATCCAAAGTCATAAATCTTCCAGCAATATAATATGGATTAGTTAGTCAATTTTCATATTCATAGTCCAGAGTCATTGTATTGCTATAAGTAGGCAGAGTGTATAACTTTGTATAATTTAGCTTAGGCTTAGCTATAAGCGTTTCTTTAATAGATTTCTTAGATTGGATGACAGTATAACCGTCATTATCTTTATCATCACTTTTATGTGATGAAGATTCACTTTTATGTGAAGATGAAAGACCTTCTTTAAGAAGTTGATTATTAATAGCTTTAAGTTTACTGGATTCAGTTAAAGGGGGATAATAAGTATTGACCTGGGCTCCGTCACCAGGCTTTCCTCTTCCTCGGTCTCTGCCACAGGTACTACTCTGACCTCTATTCATGAGAACCCTACAAAAATTTCCGAGTTAAAAAATCCGAAAGAGAATTTAATTCTCCTTTAATGTATTCAATTTTAAAATAAAAAATAGATAAGATAGTCTGCCATCTTGCAAAGATCTGTTTAGGTGTAATATTCTTTACATCTTGTTCAAGAATATTTTTAGCAGAACTACAATCTCCTTTTTAATGGTAGAATAATTTAGTTGAGTAGATCCCCATTTTCTTGAAGTAAATCTGGTAAGAAATTCTTTATGATAAATGGGATCTTTTTGTTTTAAAATACCTCCATAACCTTTATCAGAGGCATCAGTTTCCATAATCTTAAACTATCTTGGATTTATCAAAGAAAGACATAGTAAATATTTAGTTTTAAATTTTATCTTTTTAACTGCTTCTGTATGCATATCTGTCCAGGGAGACGAATTCTTCTTAAGCCTATCATATAGAATAGCAGTATCTTGTGAAAGATTTTGATAAAAATCAGCTAAATAATTTAAACTTCCCAATAATCTTTGTAGTTGATTTTTGTCTTTAATTTCATCAAGGAATTTAGAGCCAAATTCAATATTTCTTTCAATTGGGATTATATTTCCATGTTCAATATAATGTCCCAAAAATTTGACTTTTAATTGAAATAGTTTCATTTTTATAGCAAAAAGAACAAGACCATTATTTTTAACAATTTGACTGAATTTATTCAGATGTTTAAAATGATGATCAATAGAATCAGAGAAAATGAGTATATCATCAATATAAATGATGTAGAATGCATAATAAGGATAAAAAAATATTATTCATTATCTTCTAAAATTCAAATGGAGCATTTTTAAGTCCAAAAGGCATACTCTTCCATTCATAATGTCCAAACGGTACTGTGAAAGCAATTTTATACATGTCTTCCTCTGCAATTTGGATCTGCCAATAACTTGACTTTAAGTCAAACTTAGAGAAAATCTTAGTATTATACAAGCGGGATAACAAATCCTTTTTATTAGGAATTGGATATTTAATCTATTGCAAGACTTTATTCAAAGGTTTATAATTGATTACCAATCGAGGAACTCTTCTTTCTTTTTATGCTGCTTTATTAACATAAAAAGCTGCACAACTCCATGGAGAATAGCTGTTTCTAATTAAAGATTTTTCCATTAAAGATTCGATTTCTTTTTCACATAGCTCCAAATATTCTTTATTCATTTGGGTTGACCTAGTCTTAGTTGGAATATCTTGTTCATTAAATTCCTTTATGTAAGGAAGAGTTACTACATGTTTTTCCTATTCCAAAAGGCAGTAGGATGGGTATCACAGATTTCTTTAGTTATCTTAGTTTCAATTTGATTTATTTTTTATTTAATTTTGGGAGAATTAAGTTTATCAGTTAAACTTAAGATTTTTATATCTTCTTGTAAAAAGTTTAATTGATTTTCTTTATGAATCAATTTTTTTTATTTGATTTATCAATTTTACTTGAGGTGGGGTTATAAATTCGAATAATATTTGTTGACCATTTATGGTTATCAAAATTCCTTTAGAATCAATTATTTCTATTGGTTCGATTATGGATAAAAATGGTGTTCCTAAAATCACCAATTGATTTAAATTATCAATAAGCATAAAAGTGGTAAGAGTACAAATTCCTTGATTACATACAAAAATATTTGAGAGTTTAAAATTTATATTTAATTTTGACCCATCAACAATACTTATTGACTGAGTAATTTTTTCAAAATATTTAGTCAGAATTAATCCTGCCTTTATGCAGTTCATATCTGCTCCACTGTCAATTAGAACAATAGTTTCAATAGTAAATTCAGAATTTATAACTAAGATAATTTTAACATATCATTTTTGATAAGTTATTTTTTCTAATACATTTATGTATTCATTTTTTTGTAGAGTTAGAAGGTAATGTTTTATCATCTTGAATTTCACTTTCTTCAAGTGGTATTTTTTCTAAGGCTAAAAGTCTAGCCTTTATGACTTTTATGTCTTCTTTGACTTTATTGATTTCTTTCTTTAAATCTTGAACCGTAGTAGGCAAAACTTCTTTTATATGGAGTGAGTTATTACTCATGTCATTTTCAGTTCTATTAAGGATTTCCTTTAATGAATATGTTTAAGACAAATTAGGTTTCTTATATTCTAGATTTATCTCAAAATATTGTTCAATAGCTTTTCTTTTAGAAACTAGATCTTGAATTTTATCTATAAGATCAAAAATAAAGGTTTGTGAATTAGTTAAAGTATTTATACTTAATTTTTTTATGGCTTTTTTGAAAATATAATAATAACATATAGAAGCAACATGACCAATTTTTCCACACTTATAACATTTAATAGTTCTCGGGTCTTTTTTTTAAGGACTTAGGTGGAGTTGCTTTCTTGATTCCCTTTATGAAAAAGTTGATTATTTGTCAGAGTGTCCTTATTTGAGATAGTCAAAGTTTTATCATCTGTAGGTGCATCAATTATTGTATTTATCTGTTTAGCTTCTACTGTTTGAGAAAGATTATTTAATTTTTCCTTGAGTTCATTTATACACTCGATTTCGTCTATATCTGAAAAACACCTTTTTAGTTCATTTAACTGTTTAGTACCAGATAGAACAAAATAGGTTAAAAATCAATTAACAAAAGGAATGATCCTTCTTTCCCTTTTATATAAAGCAGAAACATTTCTTTATAATTTTGAAGTTCTTCTGAATTCATAGTTTTAAAATACAAATTTCTGAATTTTTCATATTTATGAAGATAAAATTCTTTATTACAGGTGTCCTTTATCATTTGGAATTCTCTTGGGTGTAATTCCATAAAAATAATTCATAAATTCATATTTTAAAACTATAATTACTCAAGAAGATGTTGTATATACCTTAGTACAAACTATATTAAAACATTTTATTGGATCTATTTTTCAAAGCACTGATAAAAGTAAATAACTTTTAATAAATTTAAGATGCCCCACCTTAACACATTTTAGGTGGTATAAAGATATGTTTTTGGCTAAAGTTTTATTAAGACCAGATGCTAATAATGAATTTTGGAAAGAAAAATTTATTTCAGGCTTGCCCAGCTTATTTGCTGAAAAAATAAGAATTCACTTAAAGCAAAAACATGGAGGATTTAAAATCTCTTATGAGCATTATACTTATGGAGAACTAGTTTCTGAATGTATTTCGGAAGGCCTAACCCTCGGTAATGATTTAAATCTTAAAGCTCAACTTAAGAGACAAAGATTAACTGACAAAAAAGAACTTGGAGAATTTTGTAATCAATTTGCTTATAATCTTGATATCCGAAAATATAAGGTTTCTAAAAAACTTTACACTCAGCCTTATAAAAAAGGTAGAAAATTCTATAAAAAGAACCATGCTAAGGGACAAGAGAAAACTAGCAAACTCACTAGAAGGGTCAAAGAAAAGGACAAGAAACCTTTTCTTAGATGTTTTAAGTGTAGAAATGAAGGTCATATTGCTTCCAAATGTTCAACTAAACAACAGATAAATGAATAAATTAATGATGAAGACCTTAAAGATAAAATCTTTAAATTATTTTAAACTCAGAAAGTGAGTTCGAAGATAATTCTGATAATTTTTCTGAAGACTATAATATTAATGAAATTAATGATTCTTCTTTAGAAACCAAATCTTTAGGACAGGATAAAACTTGTTCTTCACATTGTAAAGTAGAAAATAACTATTATAAAACTATTTTAGCTATGAATGGATTAAGTATAAATACTTTGACTAAGTCACAAAATTTTATTCTTGATCTTATTGATAAAATTCAGGATCCAGTATCTAAAAGAAAAGCTATTGAACAATATTTAGAGATAAATCCAAGAAAAGAGACATAATCTGTCTCAATCATATTCATTAAAGGAAGTCTTTAATACAAATGAAAATGACATAAGTAATGACCCACTCTAAATAAAAGAAGTTTTGCCTATTACGGTTCAAGATCTAAAGAAAGAAATCAATAAAATCAAGAAAGACATAAAAGTCTTAAAGTCTAGATTATTAGCTTTAGAAAAAATGTCATCTAGAAAAAGTGACATACAAGATGATATAGCATCACCATCTAACTTTGATAATAAAATATCACCAAATGAATACATAAATGTATTAGAAAAAATAACTTATCAAAAATGGTATGTTAAAATTATCTTACTTATAAATTCTGAATTTACTATTGAAACTATGACTCTAATTGACAATGGAGCAGATATGAACTGCATAAAGGCAGGATTAATTTCGATTAAATATTTTGAAAAAACTACTCAGTCTGTAAGTGTTGCTGATGGTTCAAAATTAAATATAAATTATAAACTCTCTAATATTTTTGTATGTAATCAAGAAATTTGCATTCCTACCACTTTTATGCTTATTGATAATTTAAATCAATTGATGATTTTAGGAACACCATTTTTATCTTTAATCGAACCTATAGAAAGAATTGATTTTAAAGGTATTCTGACTACCATAAATGGTCAAGATATATTATTTGAATTTATAACTCTGCCTCAAGTAAATTTGATGAATCAAATAAAAGAAAATTTGATTTATAAAGAAAATAAATTAAATTTCTTATCAACTTCTAACATATTTGGAAGTGATGTTTATTTTGCAGGAAATATTCAAAGAGTTCCAGAAATGAGTCCTAACTCAGATTCATTTTTAGACCTTATTGTCAAATCACCCGAACTTCTTGACTGTTTTTGTAATCATGCAGGTGAATATGTTTTTAGCTTTTCATCCACCTGGAATACTAATAATTGCAAGGTTTCACTTTGGTGTCTCTATTACAATGCTATGAAAGATCAATTAATTGATCATATACCTATCTTTTTGTTAAGAATTGCAAGACGTCAAAAAAAATCTTTAAAAGCAGGTTTAAAGTTTCATCTTATTCTTGAAATTAATTACTGGCATTATGATTGACACTGTGAGGGATCGACCTCCCCATTACCGGGGATATACCTCCCTCCAAGAGCAATCCTCCCCATTACCGGGGATATCTCGTTCTCCATCAAAGGATTTTGGCTGACCTGCGGGGCAAACCCCCACAGTAGCCTTTACCTCTGTCCCACATCGGGGAAAGAGTCGTCTCCCCACCCCCATATAAGCTGAAGCACCATATGAGAGTAGTACCCAAGTACCTTTTATGTGAGGGATCGACCTCCCCATTACCGGGGATATACCTCCCTCCAAGAGCAATCCTTCCCATTACCGGGGATATCCCGCTCTCCATCAAAGGATTTCGGCTGACCTGCGGGGCAAACCCCCACAGTAGCCTTTACCTCTGTCCCACATCGGGGAAAGAGTCGTCTCCCCACCCCCATATAAGCCAAAGCACCATATGAGAGCAGTACCTACTTGGGTACTGCTCTCATATGGTGCTTCGGCTTATATGGGGGTGGGGAGACGACTCTTTCCCCGATGTGGGACAGAGGTAAAGGCTACTGTGGGGGTTTGGCTACTGTGGGGGTTTGCCCCGCAGGTCAGCCGAAATCCTTTGATGGAGAGCGGGATATCCCCGGTAATGGGGAGGATTGCTCTTGGAGGGAGGTATATCCCCGGTAATGGGGAGGTCGATCCCTCACAGACACTATAAACAATGACTGGAGACTATAGTCCCAGAAGAATTTTGTCAATAAATGATAAATAAACTTGGTGATATAACTGTTAGAACCCAAGTTTTTGCACATAAAAATGCATATTATTTTGATGAATATAAAAATATTTTTTATGCATATAGAAGTGCATATTTTTTTAATCCATATAAGGATACTCATTATTTTAATGCATATAAAAATACTTATTATCCTCCACTCTCTATAAAGACATCATCACATAAAGGTAATATGGATGATAACCCGTCAAACCAATTTAAAGTTGTTGCTCCTTTGTCAAATAAAGTTGACAATAAAGAAAAGCTGTCAGGAGATAAATCTCTCTCTATTATTCCAAAATCTTTGACTTTATCTCCATAAATAGAGCTTCATAACTTCATTAAAATGATATATACTTATGATATTAATAACCCTAGACAAATCAGGGAATATTTAGTCCAATTTTGGGAAAATTACCCGCTTGACTTTAAAGGTAAAATCATAGCGGAATGTCTTAAAAACATTGATAAAGAAGAAGATAAATCTTCAACTGATAAAGTTTCATCTTCTACATCTCTGGTTCCTTTTACCAGTATAAACACTGGAACTAATTTAAATCATGTGAAAGTTCTTAAAGAACTAATTAAAAAAGAGAAACCTCATTTAAATCCTGAGCAGCTTAAAGCAGTGGTTATGGAAGAATTTGGCTTTCAGATCATGTCTACTTTTGGCATGAGCAAAACAGAAAAGATGCATCTCATCAACATTCCTACAGTTGCCATAAAAAACAAAAGGAAAGATAAAGTTGAGGAAGAAAATAAAAAATCTCCTACTCCTATTAATTCTGATGGCGACTTTATGGATTCTCAGGGGTATACCCCTCTTAAAGGTGACATTGAAATTAACGAAGATTTGTTAAATTTTGATATGGAGATAAATCTCCATGATGACAGAAATAATGTATTGTTTACTTTATTTTTCAGGAATTAATCAGATAAAACTGATTTTTTGGATAAAGCCGACCCGAAAGCAGTGACGCACGTCCTGACGTCACTATGAAGAAGTGACATATGCCCTTACGTCACTATAAAGACCGTGAATAGTGTACAATAAAAAGTGTATAGTATTTATGACATCATTATAAATTATTAAGATTAGGAACAACATAAAGTTGTGAATAGTATTTTTTATTTTGAAATCCAAATTTCATGTCCGGCTCTATATAAAAGGATGAAGGCCCGACTTGTGGAGCACTTCATCCTGACCGCATCTCACACCACTTCTTATACATAGACCAACCCCTACACCTTTACCTACTCCTTCCTTCCTTCCCTCTTGCACCCTCGGTGAACCCTTTTTTCTTGTACAAACCTTCCATCTTCCACCTTCCACACTACTACTGTAAGTTTACCTTGTACATAAAGTTTTGTAAATTAATAAAAGTTTCTCTTCCATTTTGTAGATATCACGATCCTTCCCCTTGTTGGTATCAGAGCCAAGTGAATGGTAGCTTAAGTTTATTCTGTTGATTTATATGCAAATCTATTATTAATTCTTGTTGCTTGTGTAATTGTGATTTAATTCTGCTGGACTACTCTTACTTTGATATTGTGAAAATAATCTTGTGATAATAATGTTTCTCTGAAAGCTTTTATTGTTTGCTAAGTTTGTGTTTGCATGATATTTTCCTTCGGTACTTCCTATGGTTTTGCCTTCATGGTCTCGTATTAGGGATTGTAAGCCGTTTTTTTCGAGGATAGGAGTGTTAGGCCGTTTTATTCCCTTCGAACGTCGACAAGGTTGATTGTAATAAAATAGGATGTTGGGAAAAATTCACTAAAACAGGATTTAACACAATAGAATGCTGAGAAAATTATTATAGCAATTGTCATAGCAGCGGTACTTTAACAAAATTAAAAGATGAATTACAATAGTAACTAGAAGAAAGTAATAGTGAAACATATAAGTCAACAGAAAAACCTTTGAGATACCACTATGGCGTTAAACCTATTTAAATTTAAACTTAATCATAAATATGACTATGTTAAAAATATAGAAGAGATAGAATTCTCTGATATTGAAAATAAATTGCAGAACTGGGATATACTCCAGTACCCCACTAAGAAAATCTATAATATTGGTACTTTTGATTTTAAATCGAGTTTAACTATTAAAACGATTGAAAGGACTGTTTCTTTTTATCAGAATGAAGATATTTTACAATTGATAACTGAACGAGAAGTCTTAAAGGCTTAAGATAAAGATTATAAATTTTTGTATATTAGATTAGTTCAAGTTGCTTTAAAATCCTTAACTCTTCTAGGATTAAATGTCTCTTTTATGTTAGCACTAAAAGATGCTAGATGTCTTAATTTTGATTAGTCTTTAATGGGTGTTATGCAATCCAGCCTATGTACTGGTCCAGTTTATTTTAACTATTTTTCTAATCTTTCTGTATCTTTGACAGATAAAAATATTTTGAATGTTTTAACTTGTCATATAAAACCTTTTGGTTATAATTATAAAGAAGGCACATATATAATTGTGTTAGGATAAAGAGTCTATTATAAAGTTATAAATATTTTATGTTCTGAAGCTAAGCTTTTGAACCTTAAAGGTCAAACCACTTTAATTGAAACTAATACAGTTAAAAATAAAATTGAAGTCCCAAAAACCCTTAAATGGTCAGAGATATCTAGTTTTCAAACACCTAGCAATTGGAGTCTGTGATTCCTAAAAAATTAGAAATAAATAACGAAATAACTCAGATCTCCCAATCATCTCAGGGTGATGTTACAATAAAATTTGTTAGGATAAATTCTTTAAATTCTTCTGATAAATTAGAAACTTCATCAGATTATAACACACATTTTATACCTTGAAAAAAATCTACTTCCTTGGTCAAAAATCGAAGAAGAGATAAAGAGCCCATAATTAAAGGAATTAAAATTTCAAAAAATAATATTTTACATGGTATCTATCGACCTGTTAATATATCTTCTCAAGAAGAAGACTTTAATAAAGATTTTGATTTAATCCCATCCGAAATCGGATTTCAACTATAGTTTTTATGGAATTACACCCAAGAGAATTCCAAATGATAAAGGATACCTGTTATAAAGAATTTTATCTAGCTATATATGAAGAATTCAGAAATTGGTATTTTAAAACTATGAGTTCAGAAGAACTTTAACATTATAAAGAAATGTTTCTCCTTTATATAAAAAGGGAAAGAAAGATAATTTCTTTTGTTAATTGGTTTTTAACTTATTATGTTCCTCTTACTATTGAACATTTAAATGTTATAGAAATTTTTCAACATAAATGGGAAACACTTGATGAAAAACTATAAATAGTTTTTAGAGCCCAACAACTGAACCTATAAAGTTACATTTAAATAACTTTGAAGAAATTTTTATAAATGTTTGTTATATAGGCAACACTGTTTCTATTAAACAAAATAATTATACCAATGTTTGTCTCCAAGCTATATGTCAACATCTCACTAAAGTTGAAAATTTAATACATTCACAATAGGCTTCGTCTTCACAATCTTTCAAAGATAATGATCTTGAACAAGTCAACATCAAACCACCGGTTGACACTTATAACTTCAATCTTCATAATAAAATAGAAGATGAGTTCACAAATGCACTCAAAGATAAATTAAATGGACTATCTTTAAATGTCATTTCAAAAGGTGAAGAGCAATCTAAAACTGAAATTCAACAATTTGAAGATTTTTTACACCAAATACAATCCGAAGAAATAAATAAAATTGGATTATCTAAACCAAAAACTAATCATTATTAGCAGGAGCCTCCTTTAAGAGCTTATTATCAAAGATCTACTCCTCAAGAAATTTTATATGAAAAAAGATTTTTAATTGATCAAAGTGGATATGATGCCTCTTCAATTTATGTCATGGAACTAAATTTTTGATACTTAAATGTCAAATCACTTTAATTGAAACCAATACGGTTAAAAATAAAATTGAAGTCCCAAAAACTATTAAATAGTCAGATATCCAGTTTTCAGACACTTGACAATTGGACTATGTGATTCCTAAAAAACCAGAAATAAATATCGAAATAACTCAGATAGCCTAATCATCTCAGGGTGATGTTACAATAAAATTTGCTAAGATAAATTCTAGAAATTTTTTAAATTCTTCTGATAAATCAAAAACTTCATCAGGTTATAATAAATCTTTTATACCTTTAAGAAAATCCACTGTTCATAGTCAGAAAAATACATTTTTTCTCCGAAATTACGATTTTGTCACTAAACATTCTAATTTTGATCCATATAACTATTCTAAGATTTTTTGACATTCCAGATTCATTTTTAATGTTATTTTAACCTAAAAATATTTAATTTTATGATTTATCTTAAAACTAAATTAATTTACACCCGAAACACTAAAATTAATATTTTACCCTGTTGAACCGCTATATGAGCTAAATGGCTATTACAAAATTTTCGAATCTCTCGAATTCAATGGTAATTTTAATTTGATCTAAAAACATTAATATATTTACTTAATTACCCTTATCAACCTTAAACACAACCAAAAATTAAATTTGAAAAAATCAATACGTTCGTATTTAAAACTTACGCGACTATTCCTTTAACACAATTCGAAATTTCTCTCATCATTTTAATTATTTTAAAAAAAATTAGCAAACTTTATACTGTTCCTAACTTTAATAATTTACAATGACGTCATTGCATACGTCATAAATATTATACACTTTTTACTGTGCACTATTCACAGTCGTTGTAGTGACATAAGAACATACGTCACTTCTTCGTAGTGACGTTAGGGCGTGCGTCACTGCTTCCGAGTCGGCTTTATCTGAAAAATCAGTTTTATCTGATCATTTCTTGAAAAATAAAGTAGATAGTACATTATTTCTATCATTATGGAGATTTATCTCCATATCAACATTTAACAAATCTTCGTTCATTTCGATGTCACCTTTAAGAGGGGTAAATTTCTGAGAATCCATAAAGTCGTTATCAAAATTAATAGAAGTAGGAGATTTTTTATTTTCTTTCTCAATTTTTTCTTTCCATTTGCCTTTTATGGCAACTGTAGGAGTGTTGATGAGATCCATATTCTTTGTTTTACTCATACCAAATGTAGACATGACCTGCAGACGGAATTCCTCCATAACTGTTGCTTTAAGCTTCTTAGAATTTAAATATGATTTTTTTTAATTAGTTCTTTAAGAACTTTTACAGGATTTAAATTATATATATATGATTTAAATTATATATATATCGTAATATGCATAAATGTATATGAAGAGTATTATCTATCCATTTCTATACTATTTTTAAATGTACTCAAATAAGAAACATTTTTAAATACCTATTTTACCCTTTCAAAAAAAAATAAAGACAACTATATCTTTTACACTTTATTATCCTGCATCACTTAAATATCTAGATGATCCTCCATATGCACACGAACTATTGTTCATTTATAGAAAGCATTTGTTCCCAATGCAAGTAGTGAACGTTTATATCATCTATTACAAAAAGTAGAATAATATATGGAAAATATTATTTGGACATAAAAATTTGACATAATTTGCTAATTTAATGATGTGGTTTCATTGGAATCATTAGATAAACACCAAGTTGTAATATTTGATGAAGCCCACAGTTAATCCAAAGGTTATCAATAAATTAGATCAATAAATTAAGTTTCAATAGTATTACTCATAACATATTGCATTATTATAATTCATGACTATTTATGAATAATAGAAAGGGAATAAAGTCATATGACAGTTTAGCATTCCAACCGTCAAAAACTTCATCTATACTTCATCGGCTAAGGTGCAGAACTTTTTGTTACCTCTTCTACCCCTAATTATTTTTATAAAGTCAGTCCCATTTATTCTCAATCACATTTGTTAGTTAGCCTTAAAAGCTTTCACAAACTCGTTGTCTGCTTACAACTAATCGTATACCGAATAAAGTAGGGGTCTAGTAGGGTATCGGTCTTACAACTAATCGTGTTCGAGTCTTGGAGTTCACATTGAGATTTGATGATTGACCACTATACTAACCTAATTAGGTCTGGTTCCAAAAGGTATTCTAGGCACGGTCAAGTGCCTTATGATCCCACCGGTGAGGCCTTATCGGGGTAATCGCCAGGCACTCTACCTTACCTCCTCCTCTTTTTTCCATGAGCAAAAAAAAAAAAGAAGAATAAAAACAATGCTCCTATCTCGTGGTATTCTCTATATACAAAGCCCTCTCATTTCATTTGCTTTGCAATACTAAAAAACCGAGACTGGGAGGAATCAAAACGAATGCTTAATTTAGTTGTCATCAGATTTTTAAACCGAGCCTAGGAAAGTTTTGTAGGTCATGCCATGCATACGAGAGGAAGGATTGACTCTAATACTCTAAAAGAGGAGAAAATATTCATCACAACGGTGATATTGTGATATCATGTGACAATGTTGACGTCGTATTATCAATTAATAAAATCAAAACAAATAAATAAATGGGTCTTACTAAAATTAATAATCAGCCCTTCATATAAGCAAATAATTACCCATTCTTTCATAAGCAAATATTTACCTAAGTGGGATTCACCTTGCCTACATGGTGTTTTATTATTGTTTGGTATCACATCAACCTTGTTGATATAGTATTACCGTTGCATTCAATATTTATTCAAAAAAAAAAAAAACATTTGATTGCAATGTATTTGATTATGTTCATTAGAGCGATGTAGTAAAGTGGTATTTGTTTTATAGTAGGGATCCATAAATTTTTCCGGTATTCTTGCCGCTTAGGGAGTGTGCATGTGCAAAGCATATAGTTTTTAAGTGTGAATAGTCTCATATGAATATTCACTTCTTGTTGTCTTTGAATTCAGCCTGCTGGTTTCTCCCTTTTAACTCATTGATGCAATTGTTTTGACATGTTCGTTTGTTCTTCTATTCTTAATTCTATTGACACAATTTTAATTTATTGAGTAATGATATTCAGACCTAAAAATTTGATCTTATTTGTTGACGTGATGATGTGATTTCATTGAAATTATTAGATGAAGAACAAGTTCTAATATTTGATGGAATCCACACTTAATTCAAATGTCATAGCGACTCAGGTCAACAAATGAGATTAAATTTTTAGGTTCAAATAGTATTACTCTAAGTTATTATGATGTGCACGAAAATATATTGATTTTGACTATTTCCTTAGCAAAATACATATTGGTTTTGACTAATGTTTAGAATTGCATTCATTTGTGTTTTCTAGACTAATGACCTTTACCAGCTGGTTTTTTGTGTGTTTTTGCATATGATCTGCTTTGGTAAGAGCAATACATCACACCCTCACTCTTTGTTTGAATTTCTCTTTCTAAACATTAAAAGTATTTATATCTTTGCTGCAACTTGTACAATGTATCTGCTGCTGAATTCATTCTCACAGATGTAAGTGCCAACTTTCTCGGATATAGATGGAATTGTAGATAGATTCTTCTGCATTTTCTCCTCCTCACCCGGTAAACTTTATTTTGGCATTAATTACAACTCTCTCTCTCTCTCTCTCTCTCTCTCTCTCTCTCTCTCTCTCTCCTTCTCTTGTAGCACTTTAGTTTCTTGAGGAAAACATCTTGAATATCTTTCACAAATAAAAAACATGAATATAGATATATCACAAATGTTTATTGTTTAGATTGGGCAGCTTATAATTCTATCAGATAGTAACTTATACTGCTATGATTGAGTTTTGAAAATATAGAATTATTTTTATTTTCAACATGCATAAACTATAAATTCAAGACCCGCTATCGAGAAATGAAAAATAAATAAAATAAGAAAAAAAGAAAACCCAAACTTATGCGGCATAAGTTATGCCTCAATGTCTTAAAAATAAAGAATACGAACATTTCTTGTAATTTTTCCAACTCAAAATTATTCACATGCAACAACTAGTTTATCTAAAAAGTACAGTAGATTAATTATAACAAAATAGTAATTAGGCATTTTTTGATAACATTATATTTTGTAATGACAAATTACTAGCTTTATTAAGGAAGCTACCAAACGGTACAAGTAATTTGCCAAACTCATTGAATTTTAAGCTTTATTAAACCCACTCAATTAAAGCTTCTTACTCATTTGCATTGCTGCATTGAGAAACTCGTCCATGGCTTTCACTGAAGACCCTTTGAAACCTTTTCTTTCCATGGAAGAAGCTCTCTTGATCATCTCTCTAACACCACAAGCTTTCTTCTTCATGTCCTTACCTTTCTCTGTCCCGTTCATCACCAACTCGATCTTTCTCACTATGTCCTCATGCCTGACCTCACTATCAGTCCCACAAGCCAGCCCAACACAAACACCTATCTCTTCCTCCAGCATCTTCGCATTGAAAGGCTGCTCAGCATCCATTGTCCACGAAAGCATTGGGACGCCATTGCTGAGAGCTTCGATCACCGAGTTCCACCCACAGTGGCTTAGAAACGCACCGATTGATTTGTGGGACAGAATTTCCATCTGGGGTGCCCATTGTTGCACCAGTAGTCCTCGGTTGTTGTCTCGAATCCTTCGCTCAAACCCTTTCGGCAACCATTCTAATGATGGATCCGAAAAGTTCGATTCTACGAAGGTTGATGGTGGCCTAGCAACCCAAATGAAATTTTTGCCACTAGCCTCCAGTGCCATGGCCAATTCTCTGGTTTGTGATTGTGAAGGCGTATTTTGTGACCCAAATGCAACGTATAAAACTGAATTAGCTGGTTTGGTGTCGAGCCATCTTATGCAGAGATTCGATATGGTTGCTGCTTCTTTTCCAGCCCGGGCTTTGCTTCCTAGAGGTGACAGAATAGGCCCTAGAGCCCATACTGAACAGCTGAATTGTTTCCTGAAGTACTTCAATCCAGTCTGATCTATCTCCTCCACTGTGTTGAACAGCATTGCATCAGTCTCCAACCATTCTCGGAACATCTTGAGTGCAAACTCCCAAGGACCAGGGACTGTTCTAAGAGACACCGGCAGTTTTTTCACCTGAAAACTATATCCTTCCGGGAAACCAGGGAGTGAAACTTCATCGGAGCTTACATTAAAATGAGGCAGATTCAACCACATAGTGTGAAAGATTGCCATTCCATAACACCCTCCGGCGTTAAAGATTGCATGAAATGAGCCAAATTTGTGAGCAACCGCCGCAGACCACCCGAAAAACATGTCGGAGATGACACAAAGTGGTGGCCGGCCGTGTTGTTCTTTGACGAGATTAGACATGAGTTTTGTGAAGGCGGGTTTGAGAGAAGGAGATGATTCGACGAATTGGTACATGAGAAGAGGAGAGAGTGACTCGGTGGTTTCGGAGTTTGGAGGGAGGCCATGGTCAGTGCTGTTGAAGGGGATTTCAAGGAAGCGAATGGAAGAGTTTGGAGGAAGAGATGCTTTGAGTTTGTGGATGTTGAGAGGGGTGTTGACAAAAGCTATGGTGTAACCCTTTTGCTGCTCCAGTTTGAGTGCTAGTGCTAAGAAGGGGATTATGTGGCCTTGTGCCATGAATGGGAACATCACTATATTTTCTTTCCTTTGTGCCATTCTTGCTTCTTTGGGTTGGAAGAAGGTATGGCTGTACTTGTGTGTGTGTGTGAGAGAGAGAGAGAGAGATGGGCAGAGACAGAAAGAGAGATCTAGTGAGTGATTTACCCTTCTGGCAGGGCTACGATTTATAGGAGGAGGGAGAGAAGGAAAGCAGAGAGAGAAGAAAGGTGGTGGTGACCAAAAAAACAATAGAACAAAGTTACAAAGAGACCACCGTAGAAGGGGTGTCAATTATCTCCTGTTCTTGTGAGCTACATATTCTATTATTCGTATTATTGTTATTTAAATTTACAAAAAAAAAATCTATCTAGTGTGTTAAGAGTATTAAATATTAATCTAAATTATTTATTATACATATTTAATAATCGTATCAATTTTATAATCATTCGTATCGGCTTCGTGCCCAAGTCTGTTAGAGTTGACACCCTGTATAAAAGCTTTAAGAGCACTGCAACTTAAAAGGTGGACCACCAGACTTTGCTAAAACCATAAAGCAGTAATGTACATTGAAACAAAACCAAATATAGATCTCAGCATATGAACCGTGAAGCTCCAATTATAAAAGAGAGAAAAATAATTGATTTAGAGAAGCTGAAAAATAATGGTAGGATTGAACACTTAGGGGAGAAACAAAGGAATCATGTTGATAATATTTGAATATATTGTTTTCCTTATTTATAGTAGCAATTCAAAATTCCAAAAATTAAAGGTGGTAAAACAAAGTGTGTGTGATAACGTGCACAAAAAAAAAAATTAAACACATTATGAAATCAAATAGAGAGAGAGTTTTAGCCTTTTTATTAGATAGAGTCTCGATTATAGCGTGGAATCAAAGTGATTAGAGTGGACTAATTAATTATATATAACTTCTTTAATTTGTCTTTGACTGAGGGATAATCAACAATGTTATATGGATTTAAAAAATAGACTTGATAATTAAAATTATTGATTTTACTGTGATTCCAATATTTATTCGGACCTACTACTATTCAATGGTTGAAATTATCAAATCCAATTTTTAAGTTTAATTTTTAAGTTCATTTCGCATTACTCGATGGATAATATATAAGTAAATAGAATAAGAAATTTTAGGATTACAATCTATTTTATTACAATAAATGAGATTTGTGTTATAACAAGTGGGTGAATGCACATGAGCCTTCTAAGTTTTTATATTATAGGAGTGTTTGATAGCTTGTGACTAGGGCTACATTACATGTGGTTTGACTGCCCTAGAATTCTTAGTCTGGAAAACCCTTTAGAAGTGACGGCTAAGTGGAAAAAATATTTATTATAATGGTGATATATATAATAATATTGACATGGTATTATTAATTAATAATATTAAAATAAATAAATAAACTGTTAAAATATTTTAACTAAAAGATTGTTTTTTATGAGTGAAAACCCAATCTCATATCGACTAAATAACTAAAGGTACTTGAGTATATATATATATATATTAGTGTTATATATTCTTATGATATAATTTTTTAGATAATATTCAAAGGTGTGTGAAGCTTTCGCTTCATTCAATTGTACAGATTTGAGTAAAATAACAGTTAATAGATTAGACTATTATATTTTGGAGACGACGCGCTACTATTTGTTGGGCTGTGATTCTTTTATATAGGATTGAGCGACTTACTCTTCTTATATATAAACTAATAAATATCCGAATACCTTGAGGACGTTATAATTGAATTGAAACTTGAACCACGGATGGACTCTACTGCTTCCGTTAGAAATTGCAAACGCAATCATTACGGCATATAGTGGTTTTATATATGTATACTAACAAAGTATGACATATGTCTACGTAACTAAACTTAAATAATAATTTTTAATAAAAAAACATAAATTATATGTATAATTAATAAAATAATAAAATTGAAAAGACTTTATCTTCTTGAAATCAAATATTTAAGTCATCCTCTCCTTTCCCCTTCCCTCCCCCTCCAAAACAAAAAAAATTATTTTAATTATTAATTTATTCTATAAATATTTGAGTATTTAATCTGTCATTTATTTAAGTATCTTATCGACCTCTTTAAGTATTTGTTCATCTAATTATATTATAAAATTATTAATTTTTATTTTAGTAAATAGATAGATTAGATTAGTTAAAATATTGTTATATTATTGCATACTAAAAAATAAAATATAACATATATTTGATCGTAGAATTTGATCTAGTAACTGTATGTTATAATGATTTTATATATATAGGATTTTACTTCTTAATTTGAATATAAAAAATTATATATAAATATACTATTAATAAATAAGTTCAAAAGAATTTAAAAGTTCTTATAAAATAGTTCAAAACAAGTTCAAAGTCAATTAAAACTAAAACAAATATAGATAAAAATATATAGGTATGTATAATAAACTTTATTATAATAATTAAGGATAAAATAAGAAATCAAAAATTTTTCAAAAATATTTATAAATAGCATATATGTATATAGATATAGATGTATAAGATGAAAAAGGAAGACTATCCAAACTTCAGTAGATGAAACACAAAGACGACAGAAGCAAGAAATAGTAGGTTAAGAAAAAGATAATACTATGATGAAAGCACAATATATTTCGGTGCAATTTTGGAGGATTATTCATTTGGATATTTTGCATTATTCATCTGGATCTTTTGCTATACTTTTCGATTGAAATTTAGGTAAATGGTTTATTTTATAATATACCTTCGTATCTAAATCTCCTTGCAAAAAGTTTGTTTCATTATTATGGTTGTTGTATTCTAAAGTTTTTTTTTTTTTTTTGAATTGGAGTTGTATTGTAATTAATTGTTCAATCGTTGTGGTTTCGTTTAATGTATTGTGCTATTGATTGTGTAAAAGATATTTTTATTGGTGAAGTGCTTTGGAATTTATTGGCACGTGCCACAAGCGCACTTGATGGCATAATTATGGGAATGAGACGTGATTGTGGCCTAGAAGAACTGTGTGACAGTGGAATGCACCGAAATGAAGCCATTTTATGTGATTGGTCAAATATATTTGTGTTTGCGAAATAATATCATTTTAACTCATGTTTCCGTGCTTGATTATCGGTGATTGTTCGATTATCGTTGGACCTTTGATTTTGTATGTTGTATTGATTACTCACTCTCATTTACTCCTCATGCACAGATTCGACATGAAATGGAAGACATTAAAAATTTTGATGGATCGAAGATTAAGGTGATTATAACATTTGTAATTATTTTAAAAGATGAGCAAATTTTTTTTTATTGATTGAAGATTTTAATACTATATATTATTTGAAATTAATAGAATTTTACTTCGCGCACCGGATTCGAGAGGGTTAGAAATGTCATTATACACCCATTTGGTTTACTTGAAGCTTTTTTAACAATGGCTGACATAATATAGAAGTGATCTCTCTTAATTGATGTTAAGTATCACATGTTATGTCAGACTGGTACCATTGGGCTAGGGGTAAATGCGCACCCTCAGATTTTTTTATATATTTAATTTTGTCTATTCAATTATTATGTCCTCGTAATATGGATTAAGATAAAAAAATTTATACCTAAATGATTACTAACTTTTGATCAATATTATGGAAACCTAATTTCAGTACCTAATATATTATGACATTAAGTTTAATAGTGAGTCTCAATATTAAATAAAGTTCACTATCCACGGTTCAGATATGTGTGAATATATTTTGGACATATTAAGGAAATTATTGTAATTTTTTAAAAATATATAATTATTTTATTGTTACATAGAAATAAGTGTTCTTATGTAAGAATCTACGAAATCATAAATAAAAGATTGTTACCATAATTTTATATATAAAAAAAAGAATATTTGTTTATGATATTGATTTCTAACACTTCAAAAAAAAAAAATTATTAGAGTCAATTGTAAATTATAATAATTAGTCTTATTTTTTGTACTAAATTATTATTAATTTATTTTTTATTTCTTGTGTATACCTGATGTAGATCAATTTTTAATTTTTTATATTTAATAAACTTTGAAGTTTTTAAATATGATTTCAACAAATATGCATTTATAAACTTCTACGTCTTTGATAAAAAATTTTAAAAAAAATTTTACGAACAATTGAAAAAAATTATATATATAACTTATTAATATACCCATCCATCCTAAACTAATTTTTTGGCTCCACCCCTGCCAGGTATCCTATAAGTATGGAACATTTTTTCGCTCCAAAGTCCCGTTCGATTTTCAAAAAGTGGGATAGTTTAAATAATAATACAAATAAATTACTAATTCAAATATTTTGAGTTTAAATTTTAATAATTTTTCTAATTTATGAAGAATTTATTCCTCATAAATCATTATCTCAACGTAAATAACTTGTTTTTAATTAAATCAAAAAATAAATTAATAAAAATATTCATAAACTCATTCGAACATTTATGTTCGTTGAAGAAAAAAAAAAAAAAGCAGCAGAAATTATTTCGTGATACACACCAGGCGGCTTGAGACACATGGCGTGTGCACCCATTTAAATAATGCCCCTTCACCGTGTTGTCCGGCAAAACGTTTAAATGGCCAGCACAAAGAATCAATTGGTCCCCTTGGCTGAACGTTGACGGGAAAATTTTTTATATATAAAAATTGCATTAAATCAGACATTTCATTATTCAATTTGAATCCATTAATTGAGTAATTTTATTATGATAAAATATACGAACTTAATTTGTATATTTAATAAAAAATTAATGTTATTGGACATAAAAATTTAATTTAATTTAATTTGTTGAGATGTAGAAGTTGACGTGATCCAATAACATTATATTGAACATAAATTTTAATTTTTTTATTGGGATTATATCACTTAAGATATCGTGAGTTCAAAAATAAAAGTTTTTAAATGTTTGTGAGATAAAATTTTATTGCCAAAAAATACAGAATAATAATCACTTTTTGGTAGCAACAAAAATTGGTTAATTGTATATACGGGTAAGATTATAATACCGAAAAGTTATTTTTTTAGTATCGTATCGTACTAAAAATTATAATATTTTAGAGTCAAATTTCAACTTGAGTCACGTTACAAGTAATTGAGATTATTTAGATAAGATTATGATACTGAAAAATTATTATTTTTTTGGTATCTTACTAAAAATTACAATTTGACTCAAATTACAAATAACTAAGATTATTTAGGTAAAACTATGATATTGAAAAATTATTTTTTGATATCATACTAAAAATTATAATTTTTGAGTGTCAAATTAAATAATTAAGGTTGAATCTTTTATTCAGAGATTTGTATGTGTTTGGATATGGGTTTGGATCAGGGTCAATTCCAATTGGTTAATTTCAATACGGATAAGGGTACAAAAAAGTCTTATGGGTAAGGATGTCAATTCTGTCCGTTGATACGAACCCAACACACTCAATTATAAAATTGACAAAAATATTATTATTATAAAACAGAACTGTTTTTAAAATGATAAACTTACCGTCCAAAATTATTTTGTCGCTCATTTCCATCACTTTAGCTTCTGCAGTCTCTCTCTCTCTCTCTCTCTCTCTCTCTCTCTCTCTCTCTCTCTCTCTCTCTCTCTCTCTCTCTCTCTCTCTCTCTGAGTGACCATATATTATAGTTATCAGAATTGAACCAGATATCAAACTAACAAAAGATCAAATCAATAGTTGATTAGTTCAACCATTGGTCAATTGATCAGACTAGTTCTTTAATAAAAAAAATTATAAATACAATAATTTAACCAAAATAAAATAAAATATGTTCACAATGCTTGTAATTTTTATTTTTTTTTATAAATAGAACCACCTTGAAACTTACACTTAAAAGTGTAAGCGAAAAAGGGTCTTATACAC
The DNA here is from genome assembly GCA_963454935.2 of Ilex paraguariensis. Lineage (NCBI taxonomy): Eukaryota > Viridiplantae > Streptophyta > Magnoliopsida > Aquifoliales > Aquifoliaceae > Ilex > Ilex paraguariensis. Next base: position 107,187 of record CAUOFW020001019.1, on the reverse strand, counting down.
ACACACAGACAACCCCAAGGCTATCCGATGAGGGATAGCCCCAGCCCCCATGGTGGACAATTAAAACCGATTTTTTTTGGAAGATCGGGCTCACACACAGGCACGTGGGAAAGACGCACGCACACAAGTTTCTCTTTTTTTTTTATAGACAGAATCATTTTAAAACTTACACTTAAAAGTATAAGTGGCAGAGGGTCTTCTACACACACAACCCCGAGGCTATTCAATATAGGATAGGCCCACAATGCTTGTAATTTGTCATACAATTTAGGAAGTTAGGTAGAGAAAAGAAATACTATGTGTTACACTTTCTCCCTTCCATATCTTCCATTTGTCTTTCATTCCCGTAGCCTTCAACCTCCACCTAAACTGTATAAAGGCTAGTCCATATCTTCCATTTGTCTTGTCTTTCATCCCTGTAGTTTGTTTACTTTTTGTTTAATTGGTTTTCAACCTCATTTTTATATATCTTAAACTTATTAAATATTTCATCTTTAGTCTTGATAACATATATATAATAACAGCTAGAACATCATTTATAAAAGTCACAAAATATTCATTTTCAACTCTTGTAGGCGATCTAATATAATCACACACATCACTATGTGTATGTTCTACAAGTTGAGTATTTTTTTTATGCTCTTATAAGATTTTCTAAGTTATTTGGCTTGTACACAAATTTCACATATCCTAATATTCCATGTCAGACATTGTAAGATTCAACATTTAAAATTTGATGAGAAATTTCATCAACTTTCAAAAGTATATTCAATTTAAATAAATCATCACAAACATATCATTTTCCAAGAAATATATCATTCCTAGTTACCATAAAAAATTTTGACTTCATTACAGCTTTATAACCTTGTTGGACTAATGACGACCACTAATTAAATTTCTTCTAACTTCATCAACTTATCGCACTCCTTTCAAGATAAATGTCTTCCTATATGTCATATTTAGTTCATCGTCTCCAATTCCTAGCACTTGTACGACAAAATTATTTCCTAGCATTGCACTTCCTCCACTTGATTTTTGGTAAGTTTTAAATAAGTCAACATATATATTAGCTTCATAGTCTAACTACCAATATTTATCTTGATAGATAAAATTAACTTGGGAATAATTATACCTAAGGGAGGGTTTAGCATAATTTTCTCCATCCAAATACTAGTACATTGACCTAGGCTCTTAGACCTCTTTAATTTGGCTTGGGCTTCTGTTTAGACAGCTTAGTTTTCTTGTTTCTTATAATAGCAATCCCTAATCAAGTGATTGGTCCATCCATAAACAAAGCAAGACATCCTCTCTTTTTCTAAGCCTTTGAACTTATTATTATTACTTCGACGGTTTTTATTTTGACAATTGTTAGAACAACCATTAAACCTCTTATTCTTGAAATTTTTTCCATTTTGTCAGAAGTTTCTTTGGTTGTTTCTATTCTACCAGGTTTACCTTAGAGGGTCTCTTATTTTGTGAGTTTATACCAACCCTATATTTTTCTTCAACTCTAGTTTGGGGTAACGTTAACTCTCCTTACTTATGTCTTAGGGTAGTAGCAAAATTATTCCAAGAAGACAAAAGTTTATCAATTAAGCTGAAGACTTTAAAGTATTCATTAAATTTGGTTCTACCTTTTTCAACTTTTCTCAAAAATTCTTGATATTTATAAATTTGATCGCCTACAGGCTTATCGTCCACCATTTTATAATTATTAAAGTTAGAGATTGAAAATCTTTTAATCCCAACATCAACAATTCCGTATTCATCCTCTAAAGTATCCCAAAATTTTTTAGCCGTTGATGCAATATTGTGGTAGACATCATAAAAATGGACAAAAAAAAGCACTGAGAATTCTATTATAATAGTGGTATTCAAGTTGTTCAAGGGTAAACCACGAAGATGATGCTTAATTAGGTTGGGGATCTTCTATGGTAGAGATAAAACTTAGTACAGTCAATTAATATCGAACTTATTTTTATCTTATAAAAATTATGACCACTAAATTTTTCGAATTTGACACTATTAGCTTCCTTTAATCTAGTCACGTTTAATTCTAGAATTTAAGGGCAAAGGGATAATAAGAAATATGCAAATAACGTGTATTGAATTCAAGGGCAAAGTCAAAAATTTATATGTGGGAACACTAACTATAAGTTTTAATTTTTGGCTTATTAAGGATTAAAGTAAAAGACACATAATTTTTTAAAATCATAAATAATATCTAAAATTTTATTGACAAAAAAGCAAAAGGCTGATATACATAGAGTATAAAAATAAAAAAAATTACAAAACAAGCAATATCGCTAATTGTCAATCTAATCGCTAGTATTCTAAATAAGATATTATAGTAGGAAACAAATATAAGTACAAATGCATAAAATGACAATTTTTAATTGTAATCAATTTATAATTTTAAGAAATTCAAACAATATCATTAAAAGTATTAAAGATAGGATCAAATTGAGAGTTATCGAAAAAATATTTTTTATTGTCGACTCAACAGTCACAATTCAAGGTCTTCAAGGAATCCACAATTACTAATCTGGGTTATAACAAATTGAGAAAATAATTAGGGCAAAATGCACAAAAATTTAAATTAGGGTTAAAATACACAAAAAATAAAAAAATTACTAAACCCAATTAATTCAGAATTTTAAAAATAAAAGACCAATTTATTTTGTGCATTGGGTGTGTGTTGTGTGCTATGACTTGTGTGACTAATGCTCCATTTGGTATAATGGAAAAATAAAACGATGAAAAATTGAAAGGATCGAAAGTTGAAAGAATAAATAAAATATTATATTTGGTAAGGAAAGAAAATAGGAAAGATGAAAAAGTTGATGAATTAACTTTCTTTCCAACTCACAAAAATCAATCCCTCCAAAATTGGAAGGAAAGTGGATGAAAAATTAATTATTTGTATTGAGATGTATCTTATTTGTCTATATATTTTTGATATATATATATATATTATGTATATATTAATTTCATATAAAAATATAATGATAAAATATTTTATTTATATATATTTTTTTAAAAAAATTAAAAAATAAAATAAAAATTTTAAATTTTAAATTAAAAATATATTTTTTTCATCTTAGCTAGGGGTGAAAATTTTCGATTCAACACGACTCGAACTCGACACGAATTTTATGACACGAACTTGATTATAACTCGACATGAACTTTAAAATGACCAAACACACGAACAAAAAATATAAAACACTCATATTCAGTTCAACCCATCAAACTCAAAATTGATATTATCAACCCGTTTATTTAAAAATAAACACGTTCACTATTTTCTCGTTTATATGATAACACGAAATTAACAAGAAACTAACATGTTTAACTAGTATTATAGACATAAAATATTAATTATTTGTAACTATTTATTAAGCACCGAAATAATTATTATATAAAAAAATATTTTTACTTACTTATTATTATTATATTTATTTAAGTTAATTTTTAGTTTGTAGAAAAAATATTAACATGGATTTAATTAAGTGAAAAATAGAATATTGGCGTTAAATTTTTTTTATTCAAAGTTTATATAAGTCAACACGAACACGACATGAAAATAAACAGGACAACTTATAACTCAACACGACACAATTAGTTAAATGAGTTAAGTTAGATTTGACTAATGTTCGACACAAATCGATAATAACTCAACATAAATATGACACTATACGACTCAATTGTTCCCCCTAATCTTAGCCAGCACAAAAAAAAATTAGTCATTTTTATTTTTTATCAATTCTATCAAATATAAATGAAGTAAAATGTATTATTACTATTTTCTTTCTTTAAATGATAGAAAATGTATATCTTCTATTTTTTATTCTTCTTATACTCTATTTAGTACGATGGAAAAGTAGGAGAATGGAAAGTTGGAGGAATAAATAAAACATCATGTTTTGTAAGGAAGAAAAGTAAGAAGGATGAAAAAGTGGATGGATTAACTTTCCTTCCAACTCACCAAAATTAATCCCTCCAAAATTGGAAGGAAAATGGATGAAAAATTAATTATTTGTGTTGAGATATATGTTATTTGTCTATATATCTTTCTGTATATACATATACATATATTATGTATACATTAATTTCATATAAAAATATACTGGCAAAAAAAAAATATATATATATATATATAAAAGATAAATTTAAAAAAAATAAAATAATAAAAATAATAATTTTAAATTAAAATAAATATATATTTTCTATCTTAATTAAGGATAAAATTTTTTGACTCAATACGATGACACGATTCGAACTCGATACAAAAATAAATAGATCAACTCGTAACTTGATACGACACAATTAGTTAAATGGGTTAAGTTAGATTTGACTAATATTCGACACAAACCCATAATAACTCAATACGAATCTGATACGAGAAGACTTGATTGTGATCCTTAATCTTAGCCAGTACCAAAAAAAAATTGTCTTTTTTTATTTTTCATTCATCCAACTAAACACAAAGGAAGGAAAGTGTATTCTTTCTACTTTTTATCTTTTAAAAAATAAAAAATATATTTTTCTTACTTTCTATCTTTTTAACTTTTCATCTTTCTATCAAACGGACAATTACATTTCATCCTATGTGCGCGCGCACTGCACTGTGGTGCAATTTGTCTCTATCAAGAGAGGGGGGGAATTTGAGAAGACTATGTGTAGTGTGGGCCTGTGTTGTCGCCTTGTCGGTGCTGGGTGCAACAACAAAGAAAATGGAGCGAAAAGAATGGTTGCTTGTTCAGCCTGTTCATCTGTTTGTTCTTGGCTGGGTGAGAGAGAGAGAGAGAGAGAGAGAATAGTGTATGAACTGGGTGGTGTGGTTGGTGGGCCAGATTTTATTTTATTTTTTTGTTTTATTTGAGCCTTGGTTTTTTTATGGGCTTTGGAAGCTGTGCCATACTTGTGGAGTTTTGAGAGAAGAAGAAAATCCACGTTCTTTTTAAGACTTAAATGACAATTAATATTTCATTTAGTATGATAGAAAAATAGAAGAATGAAATGTTAGAAAGATAAAAAGTTGAATGGATAAATAAAATATCATATTTGGTAAAAAAGAAAAATTAGAAGGATGAAAAAGTAGATAAATTAACTTTCCTTTCAACTCACCAAAATCATTACATCTAAAATTTGAAGGAAAGTGGATGAAAAATTAATTATTTATATTGAATTGTATCTTATTTATCTATATATTATGTATACATTAATTTCATATAAAAATACAACAATAAAATATGTATTTATATTTTTTTAAAAAAAAATTAAAAATTAAATTAAATTAAAAAAATATTTTTTTCATCTTACCTGGGGTAAAAATTTTTGACTCAACGGGATAACAGAACTCGAACTCGACACAAATTTTATGACACGAACTTGATAATAATTCAACACAAACTTGAAAATGACCTGATACGCGAACAAAAAATATAAAAATCTCATAATTTTATGATTCAACACGAATCTGACACGACTCTATTGTCACCCCTAATCTTAGCCAACACAAAAAAAAAAAATTAGTCATTTTTATTTTTCATTCATCCAACAAAACACAAAAGAAATAAAGTGTATCATTCCTACTTTTCATCCTTCCAACCAAACGGAACATAAAAGTATAAAAATTAATTTATCTTTAATGAAATAAATAGTTATATTACAAAATAGACATTAGCATCAATACGATAACAATAATAACAACACAGTAACAATAGCACAATAACAGTGATAGTGACATAATAACAACAAGACAATAACATTAACAATAATAACGACACAGTAACAATAATAGTCACTATTACAATAATATGATCACGTTAACAGCAATGCCCATGTGAGTGAGGTGTAAGGGATGACGATTAGGAATAGAGGTACTATAGAAGATAGCAGGACTGGAACATAAAGTGGTGGTGGACTAGACAATAACATGATTACAGTAACAACAACACGATCACAGTAATACCCATAGTCACTGTCAATTTTATAGAATTAGACAATAACATGAAATAGACAGTTACACGATTCAGTAACAACCACAATCACTGTCAAAATTTTATAAAATCACAATAAAGTGAACTAAACTGTCACATGATCACAGTAACAGGTACATGATCACAGTAACAGACACAATTATTATCAAAATTATACGAAACTAAACAGTAACGTGAACTAAACAGTTACACGATTCCAATAACATTCACAAGATCACTACAACCACTAATAGAACGGTTCATAAGTTTAAACAGAAAAAAAAATTACACAATTTTCTCATTCATATCAAAATAAATCCAAGGTCAATATATCAATTTATCAAAATAACCAAGTAAAAATGGAGATGTAGAAAATCTTTGCACAAAAACCAATAAAACCCTTAGTTCATGCATTTCATTAAACACCATTTGAACATAACAAATAAACCGAGGAATGTCACCAAAATAAAAATAAACTAAAACAAATAATTTAAATTGTTGTAGCGAAAAACCCATGTCAGTTTGTGGGGGCAACAAAAGGTAGAAAAATCTAGTAAACAAATCCTAAAATCAAGAAAAGTTGTTGAGTTCACTGATTGTTCTTCTCTAGTGGTGTTTGGTCTTTGTTCTTTAGATCTCGATTCCAATGTGGCGGCAGCGGCGGAGCAACAGACCATGGTGGCAGCTGAAGAAGGTAATGGACCTGGAGGATCATAAGAGATTAGGTTCCGAAGAGTGAGAAATAGTTTCTCGTCGATTGTGGAAGCAACATTGATGTCCCATTGTAGTGGAGGATATAATAGACATTTTAAAAAATATAAAACAAACGGTTGGACCTAGTTATCAAAAATTACACATCATATGTCTTTATTTACCCAATAAATTCGAGTTTGTCCTTAATGTCAAAAGAATTCTCCATACTATACTTAGTTCTAATTTTCACTATTTTATTCTTTTGGGTGGACGGTGGTGGGTCTAAACATTTTTGTCTTTGATTTTAAGTGGGTACAAGTGATATATTATACAAATATATTTATATATACCTAGATAATAAAAATAATTTGAGGGGGCACTTGCCCACCATGTACCATGTAGGGCTCCGCCCTTGATTGGATTTTATAGTCAACTGTCACTTTTAAGTTTTAAAACAGTAACACTAAACTCTTGTAATCCTATCATATTCCAGTAATTCTCTTACAAGAAATTGTGAGCAATACAATCCTTTTCTTGTACTTAATCTTGAAATCTGTTTCTATTTTAATTCAATACTATTTGGTTTCAAACTTCTCCCAACTATTATTAGTTTTGAGACTCTTTTTGACACCGCCTTAAGTTTTCGTTTCTACGTTAAAGCAAAACTGTTTTTTTAACTAATAAACTGTTATTAAACAGACTTAATTTAAAATTTTAAAAAAAAATTGTTCCCTTTTAAATAGTAAAACTTGTTTCCATTTTCAAGACAATGTTTTTTTTTTCGTTTATTAAGGAACACAATCTTATTGAAACCAACAGTAACTTGTGTGGTAGACATGAAACAGTAGATCATCTCATATAAAAATATCATGTTATATGCTTAGGATATAAAATTAATAATGACCTATAGCTAACAGTATATAGCATATGTGTAAAATATAAAACCAAATAAAAGGTAATTTTAAAAAAAAATATAAAATAGATTATTAGAGTTGGGATGAGGTCACCTGCGAATTTGAAAGATGTATAACCACTATCCTAAAATATCTAAACCTTCCCATATGAAGATACTAATAGACACGAGCAGTTCTAATATTCAATCCAGACATTTGAAACAACACCACCTTAGTGGTCACGTCCACTTGGAGGTAACGTTCGGTTGTTAATAGGCCAATTAATCGTGTCAAGTTAAACACGTTTGTGTTGGGTATTAACGGATTCGTATAAAAAATTATTTAACTCATACCCGATTCGTTTAATTAAACGGATAAAAATTTATAAATTAAATACGACTTGTTTATTAAACAGGTTACACGATACAGCTTGTTTAACCAGTTTAATAAACAAATTGTGTTGAATACAGTGGGGTTAACACGATAACCCTTTTAACCCGTCACCCATTTGACCTGTTTATTAAAAATTTTGTATAACTAATTAATAAACATTCCTGCTAACTAATTAACAAGCTAGCACAAAAAAATATGGCATTTAGTGATGTTAATCCACGTTAGGAAAGCATTTAAAACAATTAGAATCAACTCATCAAAAAAGCTAAATTTAACTAGTCTAATTATTAAATTGGATAAATTATTTTGACTAAAAATCTTGAAATCATTATTAATTTATTATTATATTAATTTTTTCTAAGCGGGTGATAAACAAGGTCAACATATCTCACTTGAACACAACTCATTTATTGAGTGAGTCTAGCAGATTCACCCGTTTATAACCTGCCCCCGTTAAAGTCTCACTCAAACCTACTTAACTCCGTATCAATTCATGTCGATTAATAGTTTCATATCGTATTTTAACAGTCTTAGTTATCAGGTTATGTTGACGTTGAGATGAATAGAGGACACAAAGGGATAATCGTTTTTAAATGCATAGAACAAGAACACTCTAAATCCACATGAAAGAAGAAAAAAAAAACTCTCAAAACATTATAGTATTCAATTGATTAACTTCTTAGAATTCATAGTACATAAGACAATTTATAAGAAAACTTAAAACCCTAATATATCCAAAACGGAAACAAATCCTTAGTCGTAGGAAATTTGCGTAAAGCAAATAAACACATGTCTAATGAATTAAAAAAATTAACATGTTTTAGAAAACTAAATATCCTAGAATATTGTTAATTAAATCTTAATTTTAACAACGCAATCAAATAAAATAAAATAACATAATTGCTAATGTTGTTCTACAAGAGGGATCATATTGTTTGTACCGTTGGGCTTGTATCGACTTATTTATTATCGTGTTTGATGAGACATTTTCAAAATACTCCAAGATGAAGACACGTGTCCTCGGTGTCACTAAATCCTTGTTACTGTAATCACGACACGTACCCATCGGTTCACAAGTCCCTCTCCCCCAAGGTACTAGTCGTAGGGATCAATGGCATCCAGTACGTTTACGTACCGACACGTATCCCTCGGTCAGAGATATGGTACATTGGTCCCTATATGTACCTCCCTCTCGGCTCCGAGATGTATTTCCCCCTCGGTTTCGAGGTGTACCGTCAAGGATGGCATTCTCTGCTCCCGCAGAGGCTATTGATGTACAGGTCACTAGCCTAGATTAGGCTAGGTTAACCATCATGACCTCGTTTTACACAATTGGTGTCAGAAGGCACAGGAAGGCAGAAGACGCAGCCAATGGGGAAGGGGCACGTGGCATATTGTGTCACATCAGAGACAAAAAGACTGGATGTCCTTGCTGACACACAACTTGGGAAAGCAAGCATTTAATTAGGTCATTCCCTTGATGAGACAGCATTTAATGAGGGTAAGGCTCGGAAAAGAAAGGCAATAAATGTCTCTGATACTGGGCATTTATTACTCCCTTGATGAGACAGCATTTAATGAGGGTAAGGCTCGGAAGAGAAAGACAATAAATGTCTCTGATACTGGGCATTTATTACTCTCTTGCTGAGAAGAACTTATTGAATATTCGGCAGGCCGATGACGACGCATTGATTGCTCGGGGTCTCGAGCAGTTAAGAAAAAGACATTCTTCATAAGAATCAGTGCGCACGTTGTCTGTACCTAATGATCACCTACTGTCCATACTGACAGCAATCATGATTTTTTGAGGTATAAATAATCCTCGCAAAAGGCAAGACGGTACGCAACAAAAAACCTTTCCTAAAACCTATACTCAGTGTTTTCTTCTTTCCCCTCTCAAATACTGACTTGATTGTCGGAGGAGATACGCCGAAAAACACTCTGGCGCCCTTCTAACTTGTCTTTATTTGTTCCAGGAACCTTCTTCAGCCTTACTGGATCGCTCCGTTGATCCACGTGAGTCTTCCATTATCGTTCCAGGTTACCACAGGACCTCACAGGCTGTTCCCAATAGCAAGGTTGACCATTTAATTGACTGATTCGAGTTCACCACGAGAGATATCTGTTCTCGTATTTATATTATGTAAGATCCTGCACACACAGTGTTTAACAAGTCAAGCCGGTTAAAATTATCTCAATGTATTTATTTTGTACTGCATAGATGAAGAATTATCCCTCGTAATGGTATGCACTGACTCTGTACTTTCGTGGTGTTTGCTTGGAACATTTTGCTTTTGAATTTTAGTTGATGTGTGTCAAGAAGTGACCAATTTTGTAACGCATTATTGTTTATTCATAAAACATGCCGCAGGATTTTTGGGTCGAAGCTTTTGCTCGTGTGGTGTACTTATCGAATCCGTGAGGTCCGAGCCTAACTGAGGTCCTCGGCGAAATTTTTAAAAGAGGCCTTTCTAATTATTATTATGATAATATCTAAATTATTTGTTTGGTTATTTGAACATAAAAATATAGTTGTTTAAAGCTTTTTTTTTTATTTGAGAAGCAAATTTACAATTTAAATTTTTGTATTCCATTTTTTTAGCATATTGTTTAAACTGATAATATCATATAAAGCTCCAATAGTCAATATAATAGTAACATACTTGATTGTGAGGTGTAGTTGTTGAATCTGTGCCTAAAACAAATTGGAATAAAACACAACAAAAGGTGTGGAGTGGGTGTAGGCTTACCTAGTTCCCTTTATGCTCCATTTGGTATGATAAAAAAATATAATAATAAAAAGTTGAAAAGATAGAAAGTTGGAGGGATAAATAAAATATCATGTTTAAAAAAAAAAAAAAAAGATATTCCAACTCACCAAAATCAATCCCTCTAAAATTAAAAGGAAAGTGGATGAAAAGTTAATTATTTGTATTGAGATGTATCTTATTTGTCTATATATTATGTATACATTAATTTCATATAAAAATACAATAATAATATATATATTAAAAAATAAATTAAAAAAATATTTTTTTCATGTTAAGTAGGTGTGAAAATTTTCAACTCAACACGACGCGAACTCGATACGAATTTTATGACACGAACTTAAAAATGACTTGACACGCGAACAAGAAATATAAAAAGTTTATAATTTTATAACTTAACACAAATCTGACACAACAAGACTCGATTGTCACCCCTAATATTAGACAAAAAAAAATTAAAAAAAATTTGATCCTTTTTATTTTCCATTTATTCAACCAAATACAGAGGAAGAAAAATGTATTATTCTTATTTTTTATCTTTAAAAGATAGAAAACGTATTTCTCCTATTTTCCAGCCTTCGTACTAAATGGAGCATTAAAGACTGACAGCCCAGGCCAATACACAAGCACGAAAACAAAAGAGAAGGGAGGGTTACATTGAATTACCTCCTAATTAATAATAATATTTAATGATTAACAAAAATGATTTTTATGACATGATTAAAAAATTATAATTATACTCAACTCAACAAAACCTTTATTTCAATTATTTTCCTTTGGTTACATGAATCATTTTTTTCATTCCGCTCTATAAAGAGTTGTATCTTTTGCATTTAGCATTATGTAACAAAAATTTCAGTCCAAAAGAAAGAGTTAAATTGTTGTTTGAAAAAGTACTTTCACCATTTCAATGCTGCAGAAGCATGGCCTGTTCGACGTGCATGCGCCATGGCAGTTGCAGAGAATTTTCAAGAGGTTATTGTTGAATCTGACTAAGTTGCTGATTGAAGCTATCCAACAAGGGTCGGCTTTGTTATTAAGAGAGGTTGAGCCAATTCAAAGGGATATTTGGTTTTATTCCATTAAAATTCCTTTAATCAAGCTTTAATTTGTGAACCGAGAAGCTAATCAGTTAACTCATCTAGTTGCAACTCACGCTAGAAAGAGCAACTTATTCCCCCACTGGATGGTTAATACTCCGGAGCAGCAAAGGAGACTAGAACAAAATAAAGCAAGAGAGGGTATTGATTGAAAAATGGTTTTTTTCCTAGTTTTTTTTTGCAGTTTGTTGTTTTTTTTTTTGTAGTTTGATGTATCTTTGTTGCTTGAGAGACCAAAAACAAAAAAAAAAAATCATTTCAATACTGTATTAAACACTCCAGCACCATTTATTAGTTGTAAATGAGAGGCAAAATTTCATTTTTCATCCTCTTGCCATTCAACTATAGAATGTTCCTTTTTTGTCCAAATTTGTAACTAACTTTGACCGAGCAAGTATTCTAACAGCTGAGGTGTTGTTGATTAAAATAATTTTATTTTGATACATCAAAATGACGTTGTTTTGTTAAATAGAACAACGTTGTTTTAAGCAATAGTACATCTGTAGTTAAAAATTATCAACAGTGGAATCGGCCCCGGAACACTTTCCATGCACATAAGATTTATAACCTTAAATCTCCTTAATCTCTGACTCCATGATATACACTTAAATTTAACAACATATATACATTAAATATTTCATTAAAGTTGAATAATTAAATGTTTCAATAAAGTTGAATAATTAAATATTTCATTAAAGTTGATGATAAATTTAGACGGAAGGGGGGACATTAAGTCAAATTCCGTAATTAAGGGACAAAAATTTGTATAGGAACTAAATTGAGCTCAGTGAAAATTGGGACTGAGTTCTTTTTAACGGACTTATAATAATTTTAGTCCGTCAACGAAACTTATTTGGGAATACGTTTGTTTTTAATCTTACTAAGTAGTTAAGTCCACTATTTTTTTAAAATCCAAAATACCCTTCTTTGAAATCTATTTTAAATTAGTTTCCTAATTTAAGAATTATTATCCCTTAATTCACTATCAATGAATATATATGCCTATAAATTTTTTTCCATAAATTTGAAATTCAAATTCAAAGAACAACTGATACTATATATATCTATATGATAAAATAGCTTATAATTCAAATCTCAAAAGATAAACAAAATAACTTTTGCTATTCGCGGTTGAAATCGTTTTAAATTTTACTTTAAAGTTAATCTAACGGTTAATATTAACACCATAAATTTAATAGAAAAATAGGAGCCCTAAGGGAGTGTTTGAAGTGATTTTTAAAACTATTTCTAGAAATTACATCTCATAAATACTTTAAAAAAAATAATATTTGAAACCGCCTTACCACCACTATCGCCACCACCACCATCACCACCACCACCACTACCACTACCACTACCACCACCACCACCACCACCACCACCACTACCACTACCACCACCACTGTCACCGTCATCACCATCACCATCATCACCACCATCCACCACTACCACCACCGCCATCGCCGCCACCCCCACTGCCTCCATCACCACCACACCCATGCCCACCGCCACCATCACCGTCGTTGCTGCCACCACCACCACCATCGTCGTCATCGCCACCACGGTCATTGCCACTCATTATAACCATCACCGTCTTCTATCACCACTACTGTCGTCCACCACCTTTCACCCCACTACAAATCGATGCTTAAATTCATTTATTTCTTCTCTATGTTTGTGATTTAATTTTGGATATGAATACAAATATGTTTATTTTTTATCATTTTTTATTACTTTGTGCTTTCAACCACAATCAATAACTAATATATATATATATATATATATATATATATATATATATATATATATATATATATATATATATATATATATATATATAACTGTTTTTATTAAGTATGTTGCTACTGTTATTTTTTCAAATATTAATATTTAATTTTATTATTTTTTGTGTTTAAATGTTACTTCTTTTTTTTTTGTGTGTTTGAATGGTACTATTTTTATGTTTAAATGTTTCATTAAAACTTTCTCTCATATATATCTATATATCTATATATATGATATGACTATTTATTTCTCTCTCGCATATATATATATATATATATAGTATTAATTAAACATAACTATTAAGGATATTTTAGATAATAAAAATTAAAATAAACTTATCACCAATTAAGTCGACATAGGAAGACCCCTCCAAATTTCCCTTTCCCTTTCCCTTTAACATAAAACATCTGGGCCTCATCATATCAATAGAACCTAATGGGTTGGCCCAGATAAGAATGGCGGGAATAAAGAAATTAATCCCCTCATTCGAGTCTACTGTGAATCGACTAATGTGCTCTCCAACGACCGGCAATCAGTTCTCAGTTATCATCTGATACTTTCAGGTAACTCAGAATCTTACTGTGCTTCACTCTTTCCCTTCAGTTTTCATATATTATATTTATATTTATCGTATACCCATCTCTTATATTGTTTATCTTGTTTCTGTTTACGTCGAATGGAGCATTCGATGCTCAGTGAGACCCACACTTCCAAGATTAGAGATTGTTATGGTGGTGAGAGACACCCAAATTAAAAGGAGCTTCGTGCTCCATTGTCTTATTAGGTTTGAACATTATTAAAAAAAAGGTGTACCAAGTGCATGACTCTCTCGCCATTGTGGGATCTAGCAGCCTTACCGTTGAACATTATTATGTCAGCAAATTTTAGCATTGGTCCAAATTTTTTTAACCATATAAATCAGGTCCAATTTAGGTATAATTTGATCCAAAAAAGGGTAACTTGACCTAAAAAGTTTAGTTTTCAGTAAGATACCTCCATCGATATCATAGTCTGTCTTATCCATTTTTGTGTTTTGAAGATTTGTAGCAGTAGTTGGTGTAAAAATATTTTTATGAACATCATTTTGAGAGAATATATTCTTTTGCATTTTGTTTTGAGACATTGTTGGGTGACTATTATGTGAAATGTGCATTGTATGAATGGTTTTTTCATTCATAAGCAACTAATAAGTTGAAGCTATTCATAGATTCTCTTGAAGTCTTTTCGCTCTTATCTTAGGACTGTTGTCTTGGGTTGTCCAATGCTAGTTACGTGCATGGAGTACCTAAGTGCATTTAGTTATGTTGATTTTCTAGGTCAGCAGGTTGTCTCTGAAAGCTTAAAAGTGGATTACTTCTCAAATTTAGTTAGAGATTGTTATCCTTTGCAAAGAGACGGGCAGAAACCGACAGAGAAGGAGCGAAGGCACCTGGAACTGGCCTTTAACAAGCTTCCTTCCCTTTCGCGACCAGTTCTACCTTCTCATGAGCAGCAACTTGCCTAATTTGAGGTTTGGTGAAACATTTGCCTTTTTTTCTTTTTTGAGCAAATTCTTCTTCTTCTATCACACATAATTCCCAATGCGACTAGCCATGAGTTCTTCAACTTATGTAGCTTGTTTTCATGCTTTAATACTTTGAAAATGAGTTGCTTAGTTGCATGGTTAGGGCTTTCTTCAATTGACCTTTATATGCTGAACATTAAAATGCTTTGATGCCCCCTGTTTTTTTCTCATTTTTTTTTTTCTAGTTTTCTGAGAGACTGCTACTGTTGCTTTGTTTGTGCTTCAATGGGTTTCTTCTTCTGTTTTTTCTGTACATTTTAATGATGTTCAGAATGATAAGCTGAAATTATTTTCAGAAACTGAAATGTTTTTATGTTTTTTTCCTATTTGTCCACAACTGTTGCTTGCTTATGTTGCAATTGGAATTTTTCTGCTATTTCTTGTACACTGTGATTAAGTTCACAATCATATACAAGAAGTATGTCCAGAAACTGGAATTTATTTCTGTTTTCTGGTTTTGTACAGTGATTATGTTCAGAAGCTGAAAGTTAATGGCTTTCTGTTTGAATGTTTGTTTTTTTCTATGTTTATGTTTAGATACTCAAAAGTGTCTTTTTGTTTTAGGGAGTATGGCTTCAGTGGTTGCTAGTAGTGGGTCCTCAGCTTCCTGTGAAGACGACACAAGCAAACCTCTTTGGAGGTATGTTTCAAGATCTGAAAAGCCACGTGATGGAGGAGGAAATATTTTGTGGCAATGCAATTTTTGCAGTCAAACAAGTAAAAGCTCATACACTAGGGTAAGGGCTCATTTGCTGAAATTGTCTGGTTGGGGGAATAGAGCTGTCTGAAAGTTACAAGCCAAGATATTGCAGATATGTTTGACTTAGAGGAGATAGCCAATGAGAAATTGGGAATAAATGCACCAAAGAGAGTTCTATGGGGCCCCTCTAGTGAGTCATTGGCTGCTAGTATGGATATTTTTGCTCAAGAAGGTTATGATTCGAAGAAAAGAAAGGCAAGCATAAGTGGAACTGGAAGTGAAAAGGGAAGTACTGCTGCTATTGAGAAGACATTAAACTCGAAGACTCATGATCAGTTACATGCGATGATTGATAGGATGTTCTATTCTGCTGGCTTACCATTTCAACTTGCAAGGAACCCGCATTTTGTGAGCGCCTTTACATTTGCTGTGAATAATCATCTTTCAGGTTATTTGACTCCGGGGTATGATTTGTTGATGACAAAATTACTTCAACAAGAAAAGGAAAATGTTGAGAGATTGTTACAACCAATCAAGAGTACATGGAAAGAAAAAGGTGTAAGCATTGTGAGCGATGGATGGAGTGACTCACATGGGAGGGCCTTGATTAATTTTATGGCGGTGACGGAAGATGGGCCTGTGTTCCTTAAAGCCGTGGATTGTTCTAGTGCAACTAAGGACAAGTTCTTTATTTTTACTTTGATAAAAGAAGTGATTCAAAAGGTGGGTAAAGAGAACGTGATTCAAGTGATCACCGATAAAACTAAGAATTGTCAGGGGGCTGGACTTCTTATCGAAGGAGTATATCCCAATATCGTATGGACATCATGTGTTGTTCACACACTCAATCTTGCTTTGCAAGACATTTGTGCGCCAAAGAATTTTGAAAATAATCGAGTAAGTTATGATCAGTGTTGTTGGATCACACATATTATGGATGATGTTGTGTTCTTAAAGAATTTCATCATGAACAACTCCTTGAGGGTGTTAATTTTTCATGAATTTATCCCTTTGAAGTTATTTTCCGTTGCAAGTACACGTTTTGCTGCAGAAGTCGTAATGCTCAAGAGATTTAAACTCATAAAAGATAGTTTTCAAGCCATGGTTATGAGTGCAAGATGGAGTGACTATGGAGAGGATGATGTAGAGGGAGCTAAAATTGTCCTAAGCTTTTGTCCTAGGCTTTTTTTCCTCTAACTCAAACTAATTCTTGATGCTTATTAGTTATTTTCTTATTTAAGGTATTATAGTGATCAATGGCTTGAAGAAATCCCTAATCGAGTCCCTCCACACAAAAATGTGGAGGTTGCTCGAGAAAGATTGAAATGCATGATAAAATATTTTCCTCACCCAAAGGACCGCAAAAAGGCAAATATGGAATTTGATGATTTCTCAACTATGGCGGGAGATTTTGGGGATTGTGATTCAATTCGTAATCGCTACGAAATGGATCCCAAAAATTGGTGGGTCATTTATGGTGCAAATGCGTCTTTGCTTCAAGGATTAGCTTTAAAGCTACTTGTACAACCTTCTTCTTCATCATGTAGTGAGAGGAATTGGAGTACTTATTCTTTTGTGCACTCTTTGAGAAGAATAGGGATGACATCATCAAGTGCCGAAGACTTACTTCTCGTTCATTGCAATCTCCGCCTTTTGTCAAGAAGAACCCCATAGTACACGCAAGGAGAAACTCAGATGTGGGATGTTGCCGGTGATGCTTTTGATTCTTTTGGGAATGTTGGAGAGCTTGAGATTGCACAACTCTCACTTGATGAGCCAGAATTGGAGGCCATGGTCTTTTACTGATCAGGGTGATGGAGGTGATACTAGTGATGAGGCAATTGAAGTTGAACCATGATGGTTGAAATGAAACTTTTTTTTAGGGGAAGGACAACCGTTTGTTTTAGTTTATGATAAAAAGCTTTTTAAATGTTTATTAACAAATGGTGGGGATAGAAAAATTTATTTATGTATTATTCAGTGTCTGCCCTATTTTTGTGGTGAAGGCCTACAAGATAATGAATCCAAAGGTCATTTGGAGCATCAACTATTCCACTTAGAGCAACTCCAATAATGCTATCTAAAATAATTATTTAAAATAGATTTAAATATTATATTATCTACTTTAATTAATCACTTTTTCAAATTCAGTTCAACATCATTATCTATTTTAACTAACCATTTCAACTAATTTTAACTAACTTTCAATGATAAAATTTAAAAAATAACAATTTAACTATACATTATACAAATTTAATCAATTATGAACTACAGAAGTAAATATCATAGGGGTTTTGCTGAATATTGAGGTCTTGTTGGATTTTTAGGGAATTTTACTGAATTTTTGGAGAGTTTTGTTGAATTTTTGAAGAATTTTATTGAATTTTCAGAAAATTTTATTGAATTTTTCAAGAGATTTTGCTGCATTTTTTGACGTTTTACTAGAAATTTGACGATAAATCCTCTCAAATCAAAACCCTCTCAATCGGTGGAGCTTTGCCTTTGCCTTCAGTTGGTGGAGCTTTGCCTTCAATCTTCAGTCGGTGGAGCAAGCCTTCTGTGATGGGGGTGTTGTTGGCGCAAAAACAAAATAGCTAACTGTTTTGTCTCGCCAGGATAACCAATCAAATGAAAGCTATAGAAAATAACTAATATGATAAAGACAAGATTTAAGATATACCTATATAAAATTACTAAAAAGACTGATTTATTGAGGCTCTTGGAACAATTTACTTTCTTGTAGAGCATTTTACAGGGTATGCAATATTTGAAAATTGTCGTTGATGCCTTTTTATATTCTTTTTTTTTTTTTTCCCTTTGCTTGTCAGATTTTTTGTTGGCCTGCTTCAGCAGTCTTGATGTCCCAAAAGCACAACGCCATTGTCGCCACAGGCTTACTAGCTTTTGCAGCTGCAGGCTTAGCATTTCCTTTATACATGGCGTGAGTAAGTATTTGCTCACTAATAATGTCAAGAATTTTCGGTTCTTAACAGTCTGCTACGTCTTCATTGCAGTTACAATGTTACGCTCGTTCCATCCAGATCCAGTTCAACAAAAATGAAGCCACTGACTGATTCATCAAAGCTGCTACGATCTCAGGCAACTTTTCGAGTACCTTGTATCCATACTGGTTCACATCTCGTTGGACCTTACATTATGATAATCAAGTACTGTAGGTTCTATACTTAGCAAGATCTGCTGTAATACTGCTGATTGGTTATATCAAGATTCACTGGACTTGTTCTTGAATTGAATTTCTCACAGAAAAGCAAAGATCGGAGCTTCTTAAGTCACAGGGAATAACGACAATGTCAATAACAATCTTTCATTCTAAGTTTAAACTGGTTCTCTATCATATATCGGTAATAGATATCACAAAATACATCCAAAATGTCAAACACCACATTTAAACCACTAACCCAAAATATTAATCATCCAGAGATTACAAAAGTAAGAAAATTTTCACAAAAACCCACCACCCAGAAACAGACCCAAATCCTAAGAACTAGTAAACTTGGTGACGGCCTTAGTTCCCTCAGAAACAGCATGTTTAGCCAACTCACCAGGCAAAACCAACCTCACAGCAGTCTGAATCTCCCTAGAAGTAATCGTGGGTTTCTTGTTATACCTCGCGAGTTTCGAAGACTCCTGAGCAAGCTTCTCGAAAATGTCATTGATGAAGCTGTTCATAATCACCATGGCCTTGCTCGAAACCCCAATGTCAGGGTGGACTTGCTTCAGAACCTTGAAGATGTACATCTTGTATGTCTCAGAGCTCCTCTTCACCCTCTTCTTTTTCTTATCTCCGGCAGCCGCTGCACCACCGTCTTTGGGCAGCTTCTTCCGGCTTTGGGCTTCTTCTCCGCCGCCGGAGCCTTCTCAGCCACCATGGTCTTCTTCTCCTCCGCCGGTTTCTTCTCGGCTGGCTTCTTCTCAGCTTTGGGTGCCATATCTGATAGTTTTGGAGGTAAAAGAGTTCACAGAGAAAGAGAGAGTTTTGCAGAGAAATGAACGGATTCGATTGTTTGAATTGCGAGGTAATTGGGGAACGAAAGGTTGGGATATTATTTATATATAGTTTGGAGGCGAGATTTGATTGGTGGGTTGGAGTGCCGTGGATCGTGGATTTGGGCCGTCGATAAAAGTGGGAAGGACGGTGCAGATTTCGTTTGCAGATATACTGCTTACGCTTGTGGTAGTTTTTTATTGGGTCGTTTAGTTTGACGCGGATTTTGGATATGGAGCATCGATGAAAATCGGAACGGACGGTAAAGATTAGGATTTTGGGTTCTGTGGAAATCGATGCGCAAGTATTGACTTTTCGTGCTTGGCGGGTTTGAGGGCAGTGCTACAGTAACGGGCGGGATTGGATTGAAGTTTTTCCGCGTTGTACTCCGAAAAATTTTAAATTATTATTTTAAAGTTTTAAAAATTAATTTTTTTATATTACACAATTTATATATTAAAAATCTATATAATAAGATAGCTAGCTGTTTGAACTTATGGGGGTATATTTTTTCCCCTAAATTTCACACACTTTTCCTCCCAAATTTCACAAACCCAACACAAATATTCTACAGCACATAGTTACACATACTCCAATACACACTCACTACACATACACACACACATTATATATACACTCCAGCTGTACACACACATTTCAATACACACATAGTGTCATAGTTTAATATTTAGTGACTTCAGTCACGGGGTATCGCTAGTATTACAATAAGACACTTGTGTTAGTTTTTATTATTTTTTTTGTTCAAAATTAACCCTTTGACACTGACAAAAAAAATAAATTATATCGTAATATTGATACATTAAAAATGTAATATAAAAAATTTAATTTTTGAGAATATAAAATAAAAAATTTAAAAACTTGTAAGCTACAAAGTGAAATTGACCCATTGGAATATAAGGTTTACGTGGCAAATGAAATCTCAAAACAGTTTGGTCCACTTTACTATGCATGCAATAGTGGGGTGCGTGACGTGTGTATTAGGTGAGGAACAAAAATTTTGTTTTGGTGAATTATTTTAATTATTAAAAAATAAAAAATATTTTAAAAATATAATATAAATAAATAAATTTAAAATTTATTTTTAAAATATTTCAAAACGTTAATCAAAATATTAAAAAACTAGTTTTTTTTGTACCTAAAGATACAGAATAATAAAAAAAATAGTTAATAATAAATATATTTGTATTTACGCACAAAATCAAATCACAAACATAAAGGAGAGAGGACAAAATTTAAACACCAATTATACTGGGGGTAAGTGGTGGTAATGGTGATAGGCGACAATGAAAGTGATAGAAGACAGCGATGGTTATGATTGGTGGTGACGACCTTGAAGTAGTTGTAGTCGCGGGGTGACAATGGTGATGATGGTGGATTTTTGGTGACGATGGTGGTAATGGTAGTCATAGGTGATGGTGATGGTGGTTGTCAGTTGCGATGATGGGGCGACGACGGTAGTAGTGGTGGATGACAGTGGCTAGCGACGATGGTAGGCGACAACGGATGATGGTGGGTCATGGTAGTGAGTGGGGGTGGGTGCTAAAGTGAGCGACGTGGTAGTGGAATGATGGTGGTAGGTGGTGACGATGGACAACGATGGTAGCAATTGATGGTAGGGGGCAATGGGGGTGATAGTGAGACAGTGACGGTGGTGATGGGGAGTGGCGACGATGGTGGGTGGCAGCAGTGGTGGTGATAGTGGGATGACAACGGTGGTGGTGGTAGTAGTCGTGGCGTAGGGGTAAGGCAATGGGGGGTGGTAGGACAGTGGCGGTAGTGGAAAGGTATTAGCAGCGATGGTGGTGGTTGTGGTGATAGCGGTGGTGATGGTGGTTAGGTGATGGCAACGATGGTGGTGGTGGGAGTAGTGGTGATGATGGTGAAGGGTGAGGGGGGTTAAGTAGGTGATGGGGGGTAGGGTGGTGGTGGTGGTGGTATGGTGGGGTTGGAGGTGGAGGTAATGACATGGTGACAATACTGGTAGTGGTGGTGTGGTGGTGGAGCGGTGGGGGTGGCTGTAATAATGGTGGTGGTTGAGGGATGGTCATAAAGACTATTTTTTTTTTAAAGTAATTATGAAAAATTATAAATTTTAGAGACACTTTTAAAAGTCATCCCAAACACACATTTAAGGACTTATTTTTTCTATTAAATTTGGGGTGTTAATAATAGTCGTCGGATTAATTTTAAAATAAAATTTAAAGAGATCTCAATCGTAAAAAATAAAAGTCATTTTTTTATCTTTTAAGATTTGAATTGTATTGTATTTTATTATATAAATATCTTAAAATACCGATGAAAATAGAATCACATATTCACCTTCATGTTTAAAATAAACTTATCATATTCTTTTCTATTTCAACATTTGCCTTTCAGTTTTTTGGTTCAAATTCAATTAAATGATAATTGTGATATTGTATCATAGTAGAACATCTTACGTTCGGATTTCATCCTCACCTGATAATTATAAGGATGGTTACTGGATCCAAACATTAAACCCTCTATTTCACGATTGTGCTCTATTTTGCTTCTATTATATTTCTAATCTTTTCTTCTAACAACTCTTAATTTTTTTTGTGTTCTTTCAAACATGTCATACAATATTTATATAATAAAGTATAGTACAATTCAAATCTCAAAAAATAAATAAAATAATTTTTATTTTTATGGTTGAGTTCTCTTTAAATTTTACTTTAAAATTAATTCGATGACTAATATTAACACTCCAAATGTTCTATGACTTATAATTAATAATAAATACTTTTAAAAAAAATAGTGTTTGGATCCGTCTCACCACCACCACTACTCCCACCACCGTCACTGCTACCACCACCACTATCACTGTCGCCACCCAACCATTATCTCTACCACAACAACCACCATCGCTGCCACTACCCCACAACTATCATTATTACTATCATTGTCACCGTTACTACAACTAGCACCACCTCATCACCACCACCACTCTCATAGTCCCACCATCACCACCACCACTACTACCATTGCTCTCGCCACCCAATCACCACCGTCATTGTCCCACCATCACCTTCACCACCCATTACTGATTATTACTATCGTCATCCACCGCCACCACCCACCACCATGGACATCTCATTTTTATACCTATTACTACTACTACCATCGTCCCACAACCACTGTCTTCCACCATTAGCTCCCACCACCACCATTATTGTTCACTCCCACAGCCCACCATCATTGTCGTCGCCCATCATCGTTGTCAGCCCTTATCACACCTACCACCACCCGTCAACACCCACCATCACCGTCACCACACCTACCACTACCAATACCAATACCACCACCAATACTATCGTCATTTGCCACTATTCATCACATTATCGCTTAGAAACACCTATCATCGCTCATCATCAACATCAACATCGTCAGCGCCCACCACTGCCACTGCCATCGTCATCACCCCACCACCACACTACCAACCACCATCACCATCGCCCACTACCGTCACTTATGATTGACACTACCACCATTATCACCCAAAATTTACCACCACCAGCACTGTTGCCACCTATGGCTATTACTGCCGTCACGGTCGTCGCCATTCACCACCACCACCATCATCACCACTACCACTGCTCACCCCACATTACAATCGATTCTTAAATTTATTTCTTTCTCTTTTATATTTGTGATTTAATTTTGAATGTGAATATATTTATTATTGACCATTTTTTTCTATTATTCTATGACTCTTTATACGGGCAATAATCGGTAATTTAATCCAAAAAATTAGTATCAATAAAGCTGGCCAACTACTGCCAACTTCTTGTGAACAGGCCAAGTCATTCTAGGAAACTCTGTACACCTACTGTTGGGATTTAACACAATTTAAATCCACTAACAAACACACACAATCGAAGAACAAATCAAGAATATAAAGCAATAAGAAACAAGAAAGAACAATACACAGATTTTACGTGGTTCGACAATTTGCCTACGTCCACGAAGCTGCAGGGATTCACTATTGAGAGAGTTGAATATAGAGAGCGGCTGTACAATCCACAATTAACCCTAATCACCAAAATAATAGGGTTTATATGTCCTACGCACTGGGCTGTATAACGGGCCCAAAAAAAAATTTTGGCCCAAGCATTCGCTCCATGGACTAAGCCTCAGAAAATTTTCCATTAAAATCACACAACATTATTTCGGGTCGGGTCATCATCCGGATCACATATACAAACTAGACTCCATAAAAAAAAAACCAACACCTACAAATGTGAACTCCTCTTGACCAAGACATGACTCCGCATGAGCTTGAAGTTTTCGTCCAATATCAAAGTTCGCAGAGCGTCTTTCTTCGCTGGTTGTCGCCAAGAAGTCTTTTACTCTAAGGCCTATATTTATAACTCTTTTGAATGATGCATTTGTTATTGTACAATCTAGAACAACTGTAACTCAGGAAATTGTAAATCTAGTCCTAGACCTAACACTAACAACCTTAATGTCTTTTTGATGAGATGATAGTTTAAGGATGGCTGTTTTAGCTTGTTCCTTGACACGAGGAACTCCAAAACAGTACAAACATAGACAAAACCTTCAAAACAAGGTACATATATATATATATATATCAGACGAAAATTTACAACAAACATGAGGAACTCTCAGTGATCCATTTCATTACATCTTCAACTATCATGATCTAACTGCATTGCACTGCAACTTGATCAACTTTTCCCACTTTGCTCATGCAATTAACTGCTGGGGTGTGCCCAACGAACAAAGCAACATGACCCATAAGCTTATCTTTCCTAGAAAAAGTTGTTCCACATGAACACTGCCATTTCAGATCACCACAGTGCTTTTCATGAGTCCTCAAATCAGACAGCACCGAGAACTGTTTCCGATTGCATCTCTTGCAGACATACATCTTCGGGCAATGGCTCCGCTTGTAGTGATTCTTCACACAGATCATAGACTTCAATGGCTGAAACTTTGCGTGCTTTCTGTTCCACCTGCAACCTTCTTGAGGACATGAATATTTTCTCGGCAATTTTCCGGGGAAATCTGGGTTTCCACTTGAATTTCCATTGTTCTTCATTGGGTTGCTCAGAGCTGCACTGGATTTGTATTCATCCCCATGAGCTCTCATGTGCATCCTCAGATTAGCGTCCCTCTTGAACCCTTTTCCACAAACTTGGCAATAATGTGTGTACTTTGCCAATAAATCTGCAGCATCCAATTCTATGATATCATAGTTTTTTGGAGAAGAAAGCCCTTCATTATTCTCTCTCCTCCCACCCAATTCCCTTCTCTCCACTTCATCAGTATTGCTAACGCAACGATTAATATTATCATTTGTATTGCAAGTATTGAAGTTTTCACCATACCAATCAAGCGTCTCGCCATCACCGGAAAAGAAGCCTTGTCCTCCTCTATCTCCTCCTCCGCCATGAACAGCCCTATTGCCACCATAGTTCGTTTGAGAATCTTGAGGTAACAGGCCATGATGAAGCTTAACACGGTGGTGCAATTCATCGTTGGTGGGGGTGGCTGAAGTTGCACCCAGAGCCATCTGTTGGCAAGTGAACATCATGGAAGATGAAGTGACAATGATTTCTTGGACAATAGTTCCCATACTAGCTATGGCTATTGACGTTGACTCGGCGGTTGGCTCTGATCAGGAGAGACAAAGAGGCTAACAAGTGATTGAACCTGATGAAGCTTGTCTTTGAGAACTGAGAGGTGGTAAAGGAGAGAATCTGAGTGAGTGTTTGAGTTTGAGGCCGAGGTTGCTTCAATGGTGGAAGGAACAACATCTTCTGTCATACCATAAATTTGTAATCCTTGTGGGCCATTAGGGAAACATGAATTGGCCCCTGGGATCATCTTGAAACTCTTGGTTTTTTAACAAAGAAGAAAGTGCCTCCCTTTCTTTTTTGATCTCTTCTGTGTTCTAGATATCATCCACAACTCTTTTGAGAAAATCTCGGTATTGTTTAAGAGTGATTATATAGGGAAACTTAAGAAATATTCTGACCTTTTTCAGAAGGGGAGAGAGAGAGAGAGAGAGAGGGGGGGGGGGGGGTAAGTCAACTATGAGCTTCAACCCGTCACCACTTAAGGCCTCCCTCACTTCTCACCAATGTCAGAATGAGACAAACTGTGTAAAGAAATAGAGTTTGATGTGAAGTTGGGATGGATTATAATAACATTTAGCAACATTTTACTTCTATGAATTGCCCACTATTATCTTCTTGGATGTTGGACATCTCTCTCTCTCTCTAAGTGAGGAATCCTTTTAATGGCGTCAATCCTCACGCATGTCTGGAGTTGAATTTTTCAAATGGGTCATCCCCACGTAAGATAATAACGACCCTTTCATGGCGGTCAATTGTTGTAGTTGCCATCTCCTCGATCCAGTTGAAAATCTAGCAACTTGGCAGCGCATTATAATTAACCACCAAACACATTGGCTCACGTGCCCTTTTGGACCCGTCTGAGGAGTGGAGCTAGAAATTAGTCTTTTATCTGCGAAAATTATTGCTGTTAAATGCATAAAAATTGTCATTATATACTTTAGTGACTATTTTTATTGCCACTAGGCTGCTGCAATATGTGTGTCGCTAAATCATTTAGCTATGACATTTAATTGTTGCCACTAAAAATAAATTTTTTAGCCGCACCATGAAAAATGTCACTAAATGTGAAATTTTTAATCGTCATAATTATTGTAGCAAGTAAACTAAATTTTGCCACTAAAATATACTATATCACCACTAAAAACTCGATTAAAACCTGACTTTTAGTG
This sequence comes from Ilex paraguariensis, assembly GCA_963454935.2. NCBI lineage: Eukaryota > Viridiplantae > Streptophyta > Magnoliopsida > Aquifoliales > Aquifoliaceae > Ilex > Ilex paraguariensis. The sequence continues at coordinate 80,491 of CAUOFW020001019.1, read as the reverse complement.
ACAACAATTAATTGAGACTAAAAATATGCATTTTACCCACAATTGAAATCACCACTAAAATTTAAAACATGATTTTTTTGACAACTTATTGTCGTTACTAATTAATACATTAAAATGAACAAAGAAACCTATCGCATAATTTTATTTTTTTTTAAAAACAGAAGAAATTTATTGAATAAATCTCAAAATTTACAAGAATAAAAAAACAGTAACTATTTTAACAGGAAAAATAGAAAAACTGTTACAGAATTCTGTTACAAGAAAAGTAGCTAAAAAATTCCCTGTACAACTGTTGTATTTGCTGGCCCTCAAGCTCAATCTCTGGCCTTTAATCATAACTCACCATCTTCTTCATCGTTTGTAGTACATAGAAGCAGCTGCAATACTTCTAAGATAACAGTACACCTGAATAGAAAAGGAGACAGACCCCTCTCTGTCCAACTGTTGAACCTGCAAATCCTGCCTACTGATCCTAGACTGATTCTACTGTAAGAGTAGTCTTCCTCCATTTTCAACTTCCATCCTTTACAGCAGCGTAGCTTCAACACAGCAACACAGAGTGCAACACATCACAGAGATGCAGCACCAACACATTTGCTTCACCAAAACACCTCAGCAATTGCTAACTGACATAACAGAAAACAGTCCAGTACGTGAAAATAATAAACTCTCACTTTCAAAGATATATTTCTCAAACCAAATCACGTGAAAATAATATTCTGATATTAACATCGTTAAATTATACGTGTACAACGCGTCATCATCAAAGAATAGGAATGAACAAAAAAAGTTATTGCATAACAATCAAGTCTCAACTACATATTCTTTTTTGGACAAGTTATTAGATCTTTTGTCTTGAAACAATAAACACAAAAAACGACAATGAAACAATAATTAAGAAGCTCCAAAACAGGGGTACAACCCATCAACATGTGGGCCATAAAAACAAAAGGAGCTAACAAAATATACCTGAACACTCCATCTCAGAGATCAACAAAAGAACTTCTAAACACAGAGAACAACTCTTTGATCAAAAAGAGAGAAGACTCCACTACAGAAATCTGAGCATAGAGCATATTTTAGGGATGCTGCTCTACTTGCTCAGAAGACCAGTGACAAAAAATATGAATTAACACAGGATAAATATCGAGCAACTAGATGAAGAAGGATTCTGCATCAAAACAATGAAAAGCCTAATATTCAAGGCTTTAATCACTCCAAAAAAAACCAATCAATCTATACAGTCTTCAATCCCCTTGTCCAGAGACATGAAGAGGCAGTATAATAGTCTTCTTCCTTAAAACTTTGGTACCCTGCTGATCTAGCTACTGCAGCTTCCTGGCTTGATCAGGAATGTTTAACAAACAGGAAAGATCAGTAGGATGAAGGACTGAAACCCATCACCCGTTAGAAAAGGAAGCCCTATCAATTACATATTAAAATCACATGAATGCATATTGATCATAAACCGAAAGCACATATCTTTAATCACTTGTAGTGCTTACATCAACTACACGGTGTAGGAATAAAAGAAGACTAGCGGCATTGCAGTTCTGCCTCGATGCGGTCATTAGAAATAAATTATTGTGTTGTATAAACATATATCATATGTGACGTCATTATCGTACACAACTGGATCTTGAGACTCAGGATCACCCTAAAATAGATCAAAACACTACAAGAATCATAAGTAGTTCCGCTTCAGCTGACTTTACTCCTCAAAACTAAACAGTTACAATTGAAACAGAATAAATGAGTAGATTCAAGTAGATTTCACAACGAAACCTCGTGTGAGAATTACAATTTATACAAATCATCAGCAAACATAAGTTATCTCTAGCTTAATTCAATGTTTCAAATCTAAGTAAATGAAAACTCCAATTCAGTCTCATTGAATCACTAATCTTATTAATTCAACAGTTTTCTATTTGAACATGAAAGTGTTCTAAATCCAGGTCAATAAAATACAGAAACTACACATAAGGTTAAACAAAAACATAAATTTGTCATAAATTAGAAATCTTTGTTTTTTTAAAAAAATTCATATTCACTTCAATAAAACACCTGGTAATCGCGTCAGACCAGAACGCGGCCCTTGATGTCGAGAAGAAAAAGTGCAGACATAGCCCCAACCATCGAGCTTAGGATTTTAGATTTCGAGATCAAATATCAGATCGACGTTGTTAGAGGTTGATGAGATTTGGAAGTATTTCTATAATTAGATGAAATTGAGGGTTTTGAATAAGGAGATTAACAGTGCGGTGGTGGTGATGGAGGTGTCTTCGAGGGAGTCTTCAAACCAGTTGGAATCGTGACGGAGAAGGAATTAAGAGATCGACGATTGAGAGAGAAAGAGAGAAAGACAGTGAGAGAGATCGACGATGTGGTGGAGGTGAATGTACTATTACACGCCCAAATTTTGTATAGTGTAATAAAATTGACATTCAGTGGCAAAAAAAATAAATGGCAGCTAAAAATAAGGCATAATTGCTGCAACTGAAAAATGTTATCACTAAAATTTTATATTATTGGTGACTAAATTTAAATTATTGTCACTAAATATTTGGAATTAGTGATGAATTAATAATGTATTTTTGTTGCAACATTTAAATTATCACTAATTAGATTCATTATCATATCTTCAATGACAACAATACTTTTTCACCACTAATTATATATATTTAGTGGAGACAAATAATTATGGCAACTAAATAATTTTAACATTATACTTTCAATGACAATAATAATTTTTTGTCACCAAACATATTCATTCAGTGATAATATTTGTAGCTACAATCTAAATTTAACGGTTAAAAGTTATTTTTTTTGTAGTGCAGGCGGCTACTTGGACTGCTCGACATTAGACCCTAAACTTTTTCATATGAAATAATCGGTATGGATAGGTCAATGGTGTAAGATTAGCCTCAGATACAAGCTAGAAACTCAAACATTACGTATTCGATCTATTAGATTTAACTGATATTTATGATTAACAGATAATTAAAATTAGTGTGATAAAGAGACTTTCCGAATCCTAGGGATCGATCGAGTAAGGCTAAACTTATCGGGTTACCAGAGATTATGTGCATAATTTTGAGTTATAGTGGTCGTCTTCTTTCATTATTGTGTTTCTTTGATTTTTGTATTGAATGTATAGCTTATAATTAAACCACAATTACGTTAGACTTTTTAGTTTGATCAAATCTAATAGACTCATTCATAGGATTGTGATGACATCAAATTCAACTTATAATGGTTGGGGCGAGATTAATAAATGGATCATGAGAAGTTGAATCAATCGATGATGGTTTGGAACCTAAGGGGTGATTTAATGGCTGGCATAATTTTTCAAAGGTCGTAGACTCATTATTTTATATACTTTTTTAGAGTTAATCACCTTTGTTTTTTACATAATATGTTCTAATCTCGCTCAGATTATACTGACCAATATCCAAACCTAAATACCTTGTAAACAAAAAAAAAGAAAAAAAAAAAAGAGGATGGTTTGATGGTTCATTTATGGTCTACTTGGTCGTCTACTATTATAAAGTGGGCGAGAGGCATTTTAATACCTTTTGTAACCCCATTTATTTCCTACTTACCTTAACTATCCGGAACTTCTTATCAACTGCATTTAACTACCCTCAAAATTTTTCTCGATATCTTCGCACTCTCGTATTTCTCTCCTCATCCTCTCTATTTCAATCCCATGCAGCCACAGGTGTGGATGGCTTGTGCATTAATTTACTTATTAGTCTATGTATTAACATTTAAAGAGAGAGAAGTTTGTCTCCTAATGTCCGATCGGGAAAGTATAAAAACAAATACGAATACGAGATACAAATGCAATATATTACAGATAAAGTAATACGACAAAACCTCAAAAAATAAGATACAGGTATGACCGTGATACGTCTATAAATATATATTTTATATTTTTATTATTATGCAATGACTTGATAACTATAATTTTTAGTGATTCTTTAATAATAATAAAAAATATTAACATTTTTTTTTATTTTTAAAAAGTTAGCTATGGTCTCAATATGGTGCATCTAATGCATGTGATTAATTAAAAGAATATGAATTTATATCAATGGAACAATTTGGGTACATCTATATGTGTCTTCCAAGTTATATGAATTTTTGTTGATGTATTGTATTGTATGTAAAATCAAAAAAAATTAAAACTAAAAATTACACACACTTCTTGGCATATATATAAAAGTATCCGCGAAATATTCATATATTTTATTTATTATTAGATACATTTAGTGTGTATCAAATACGTATCCTAGAGTAACCGATGAGTATTGTATCCGATACGGATACATTGACCTTACTGAAGTGTTTGTGCTTCACAAGTCTCCCCCTCTCAATTACCCACTAATTTAATATTCCTACCTTCTTCTTGCTTTGGTTTAACGGTTAGGGGTATTTGAACAATTTTATACACACTTCGACTAATCTCTTCTCCGATCAAATCCAGTCAAAAAGAGTCATCCAAGCCTACCTTCTATTTGATATCTTTCGTACATGCACACCCATTTTATCATCCATTTTCACAGTCTCTCCTCTATAATTCAAACCTCTTGATTATAAATTTTAAAAAATAAACTCACATCTCAATGCAAGGCCAACGAGGCTGAGGAAAATTATCGTAGTAGGTGTCCTCTTAATTTGTACCATTTTATAATTTTTTGTTAATTTTATTCTATTGAATATGCTCGTAGTTTAAAAAAATCAGAGCAAACTAATATCAATATTTATTGATAATTATTCACTATATAATACACAATATAATTATGTAATGGTGAGTAGTTTTATGGGTTTGGTGAGTTCATCGAACCTATATCATATGTGCTAGGACAATATTAATTATTATTATGCAACTTGTTATTTGGAAAATGGTTTTTGGCTGGCTGGGGCCCATTCATTCTCGTGGAGAGGAGACCTTATAGCTGACATTAATGTGTCAATACTATGTTTCAGCCGGACAATAAGGTATGTAAAAAAGAGAAATCGTTTAAAACCATCTTGTCCATTATGCTCAGAAGTCAGAATCATGGCTAGTGCAGGAAAGTTTATGTATATTTGATTAATTCTTTTTTTAGTCTGGTCAAAAATAAATCATCTATATTAAAACTAAGATATGTACGAAAGATAAATCACTCATGACCTTATTAAAGCCTCACTTTCTAAATAGGAGTTTTGGGAATTTTAACTTTGGCTTTATGAATGGTTAGAAATGACACTTCTTATCACATCTTCGGCTTGAATTCGATCTCCATAACTCATTTAGCTACTCTCATTCTCCTTCTTGTTGAAATTAAAATAGATACGTTGATATATAAATTACTAGTGTTGATCTTGTGCGATGCACGATCTAGCGTAAAATTGAAATATATGAATTCATTCTAACGGTTAAAGTAAAATTAAGCAAAACCCAAAAGATAAGAATGCCTTATAAGATGAAAAAAGGTAAAATTAAGCGAAACTCAAAAAGAAAAGAATCTCCTATAAGATGGGAAATAAAATGAATTGAAATAAAAGCATGCATCAACGAAGAAGCGTGTGTATGAAAAAGGTGAAGGAGAGAGAGAGAGAGCGAGAGAGATGATGTATGCAAATGAGACTCAGTTATTGGAGAATTAGAGATGCAAACAGTGGCTATCTGGTTGGGATTGATTACTGGACGTGGATAAGTGGGATATACTAATTTTGAATTTAATAATTAATTAATTAGAAAAAAAAAAAAACATCCACGTGATAGCGTTTGATTGGTTGAGTAGTAATTAAATAATTAAAAAACAAGAGAATTAGAGAAAGGTGGAGGGAAGATAACAAATTGCATTTCAGCAACAAATCTTTTTCTTTTTTTTTGAGCAGTAGCAACAATTTGTTTATTTTATAAAATCATAAGATTAGTGGCGCCTTATGCGATGCATGATATTTTCAATATTTTCCATCACAATTCTACCATCCCTAGCCATCGTAACAGTCACCGTCACCCCCACCCCCACCCCCACCCCTTAAGGAGGATAAAATAAAATAATAAATTTTAATTTGATGAGATCAATATATTGTCATTAAATAATTTAAGATTAAAAAAAATCGTAAGCACCCTTTTTCCTAAGTTGATTGAATTTTTTATTTTTAAAATTGTCAAATTTGATTTAGTTTTATGTCATTGGACTTTTTTTTAATAACTTAATTTCTAATTAATAAGATAACTCATAAATTTTTTCAATTGTTCTAAGTTTCTCTCCCATTATCTCTCTATTTTTCATCGTTGTCAAGTTTACATTTTCAACTATGAATGTTACCCAATGCAAGAGTTGAAAACTTCCAAGTCTTTGGCACATTTCAAGTAATTGAATTTAATTGGTCATCCGGTCAGGTTATCAAACCTATGATGAGACTGTGTTGAGAATAAAATTTATATTTCTTTAAACCTTGCTTACAAAATTTATGCACCAACGCACGTAGCCATCACACCACGCCCTCTGAGTTTACAGTTTTGGAATGGCTTGTTTTTGGCTCAACACAAAATTTTTACTCTAAGTATTGAAGAAAAATCACATGAATCATATTTTTTCATGACTTCTGTCCAAACACAACGAGAGAAAAGTGTCGTGCTTTTTCACATCCTATGATATACCAGAATGCCTAATTGCTCAAGGACTCAATAGAAAAATGCCAAAAAGATGTCATCGAAAATCTTTAATATCACTAGCATTGAGTAGTTATATTCCACTTACATGCTATCTATCAAGTATTTGAATGCCAATTCCTTCGAGCCTTGAATATGTCCCAAACAATTTTTTTTTTCAGCAAAAATTAGTGTAAACTCACCTCTTTTAATGGAGCACTTCGCTACGGTGCTAAAAAAAACCTCATTTCAGTACTGTAATTTAAATTAAAAATTGTACGTAATAGATTAGTTTTTAGCATATAGCACAGATAAGAGTTGGTGATTGGCTCACTAGGACGAGGTGCAGGACTAACATGTCGCAAGCGAGTAATGGGTTAGTTTTTAGCATAGAAGATGCAAGATTAACATGTCAGAAGCCAGTAACGTGCTTGAATGAGCAGGGTGTCAAGGAAAGAAGTAATTGTGGTATATCAGTCTAACCATCTTCGAGGTCTAAATCAATACTTTGAGTGAGGATTTGGCTTTGAGGTAATCATCATTAACAAGTAATGGGGATTAAGTGTTGCAAGAGAGGAAAGATTATCGCCTTTGTCAACTCTATGCTTAGCTTTACATCATGTCAATCCAATGATTAATGTCGGCTATAAATTTGACAAAAAAATTATTATATTTTACCTTTAAATTAAGTAATTTTTTAAATTTTATTTTGATATATTAACAATTTTTGTTCAAAAAAAATAACGAAGGATTTGTGTTTTGGAATTGATTCAGTTGAAGGGGAAATATGAAAATTTTAACGATATAAGGGGCATAATAAAATCGAGTTTATAGTTAAGTAGGTCAAAATGTAATTTTCCATTAGTTTTTCTATTGGACCCAATGTTGGTCGGAAAATGTCGGGTCGGGCCACGGGCTTCATTGCGGGCCTTATTTTGAGCTAAGGGCTTAGGACAAATCCGAGTGATTATTATTTCCATTATCATCGTCTTCCCTCTGGTCTGAATGTCGATGGAAATTGCCGGCGGCGAAGTCATCAGGGTCCAGTCCCTATCTCAGAACGGCAAAGGTCAGGTTCCAATCCAGTACATACAACCCCCAGAGAACCGTCCCAGCAAGCTTAATACTCCAAACACCGAAAGCAGTAAACTCGTCCCGGTAATCGACCTGAGCACTGGCCGGAACGCCGACCTTCTTCTTGGGGAAATCGCAGGAGCATGCAGAGAATGGGGAGCCTTTCACGTGACTAACCATGGCGTTCCGATCCGATTGCTGGACGACATGAGAAGCGCCGGCCGATCATTTTTCGAAGACAGCCACATGGCCGATAAGATCCAGTACTCATGCAACTCCAGTTCTCCGGCGTCTGAGGGCTACGGCAGCAGAATGCTGGTGTCATCTGACGACACTGTTTTGGATTGGAGGGATTACTTCGATCATCACACCTTACCCATTTCTCGCCGTAATCCTTCTCGTTGGCCTCACTTCCCTCCTAATTACAGGTTGATCTCTGCTCCTTCCTCCTTATATTGTTTTGTTCTGTTGGTGCTAACGTTCTGTTTGGTTGCTGAGAAAACACAGTGTATGGTACCAAGTCTTTCTGACTACGAAGCACGGATACGGATATGGATACTGATATGGGATACAGATACGATACGGATACGACGATCCGACAAAACTTAAAAAAATAGGATAAGAGAACGGCTAAGATACGTAATATAATAATTATAATTTATAAAGTGAATTACACATCTATCAAAGATATATAATAATAACTAACAATTCTATTATTCATAAATCATACATTCTATATTGCATACATATGCATAATATCAAGGCCATGCTTAAACAAAAGAAACCATCCGATTACAAGTCAAGCAACAAAAAACTTGCAATTTGGAATATTATCCTATTACAGGTCAAGCAACAAGACAATCTCCACTTGTTACTAAGACGTTTCCCTAATTCAAGGCTCAAAAGGAGGGTTAATCATTGGTAAAAGGAAAAAGAGACGATAGAGAAAGAGGAGAGAGCTTACCCGGTATACTTGGACACAAAGATATAGGATGTTTTTCGTCATTGAGAGATGCTATCAAGGTCAAATACAAGTCGTTGGGGGTGAAAGAGGAGATACCTGTCATCGATCGACATCAAATACAGTTGGTCAAGCGATCGTGAGAGAGAGGGGGAGCGATAGAGAGAGCAAACGAGATAGTCAGTCGACGACTGATGGGGGGCTGTAGAATTAAGGTTTTATATATATATATATTTTTTTGCTAATAAGGATCCAAATATATTTGCTCTTGTGCCCCTATACTTTTTTAAAATTCAAGTAATACCCCGCCGTATCCTTATGCGTATCTGGAGCGTATCCAAAGCGTATCCGAAAATCAAATTTATTTTTTTAATTTTAGGATACTTCTCGGCCGTATCGGATACGTATTCGGCTGTATTGGACGCGTATCCGTATCTGAGAAATATCCGATACCGATACTTTGATCTTTTGAAGTATCCGTGCTTCATAGCCTTCTGAAAATTGGATATCAAAACGAGAAACGAGAGGAATGGAAATGATTCGAAATTAAATCCCATTTGTCTATTTGACAGATGTGCTCTAGATAATTTCGCACTATGAGTCACCACCACCTTGTACGAACAGAAAGGACGGTGATGGAGTCTTGAGCAACTTGGAAGATAAGAGAACATTTAAGTGAACCGATTGTTAGAGACGGTCAAAAGAACTCCAAGCTCCGATGCTTAAGTCGGATCGTAAGTTAAAGTAGAGTATGAAGTGAATAGGTTAGGATTGAATTTTTTACCTGGTATCTAGAGGCCTTTATTTATAGCAATAGGAAGATGTGTCCCAAAGGAACCCAAACTCTGGGTTGATTGACTCAACCTCGTTACCAGGCACTAGAAGTTCAAGTTAGATTTAGACTGGGAGTCTTGTTCCTATATCTCTTATCGCCGACTCTTGGATGTTTGGAGTAGCATCTAACTAGGACTCTAGATCCTAGGCTGAACCTTAGTTGAATAACTCGTCCCACAGAAGTGGACAAGCAAGAGGAGCTTTACAGAGTACCTCTTGGCAAGTATAGTGCCTGCCAGTCGACACCCTTTTGGCAACTACCAAGCATGTGTCTGCCAGTTGGCACTTTTGCCGATCGACATTACATTAGCAAAAGGGAACCCCCACAATTGCCAAATGCCTTTCCCACTAACTTGCGGTTACTTTATGCCTCACAAAAGAAATTGTAATTCAAACACCTGAGATTCCATCCCCGTATTTGGAAATAAAAAAAATCGGAAAGAAAAATATTGGTACAATAATTAATTCAATCCATCAAGACAATACTATGATCATCTTTGTCTTTCAAATATTCTTGTATGCCGTCAAATATTATGGCCTAAAATATTCTTTCAAATATTCAACAATAATCTAATCATTTTTGTCTTTCAAATATAATGATACTTAAAATATTCATGTTTCCCACCCATCAAAGAAAGAAATGGAAAAACCATTAGTCACTAATAATATGATCATCTTTGTCTTTAAAAAAGAAAATTTCTCCGAAAATAACCCTCACGATCCACGTTATGTATGCACTCAAACACATGAATTGTATGCAACCACGGAAGTTGGCTTGGGGTGCAACCAAAGAGGTTGGTTGTAGGTGCATCCAAAGAGGTCGGCTGTAGGTGCAACTAAGGAGGTCGACTTGAAGTGAAATCAAGGAGATTGGCTCTAGGTGCAACCATGGAGGTCGGCTTGAGATGCAACAACGGAGGTTGGCTTGAGGTGCAGCCAAAGAGGTTGGCTGTAGGTACATCCAAAGAGGTCGGCTGTAGGTGCAACCAAAGAGGGCGACTTGAAGTGCAATCAAGGAGATTGGCTGTCGGTGCAACCATGGAGATCGGCTTGAGGTGCAACCACGGAGGCTGCAATAATCACAAATAGAGGAACTCTTAAGAGTTGTGATAGGTGCAACTACGGAGGCTATAATAATCACAAATAGAGGAACACTTAGAGTTGTGAAAAACAAACTTTTCTTTACTAATCAATGAGAACGTGAAACAAATGTCTTTGAATACTTATTGAAATAATAACACGTTGACTAAGCTAAAAGTAAAACTTAGTTATCTGGGTGGTTATCTGATTGCATTTGTTACTCTTCCTGCTCCTTGGTAATTTTTTCCTTGTCAATGTACCGAGAGAGGTGGTCTTGCTTGACCATCTCTTCTAGGTGGTGCTTGAGTGCCCAACAATTCTCCATCTGGTGGCTTTTGTCCTTGTGATAAGAACATTTGGAGACTTTGGTCCCACTTTGATGGATCTCCTATCATCTTAGATAGATACCTAAAATACTTATTATCTTTGATTTGATTTAGGACTTGATAGATATGCTCCTTGAAGACAGTGTTGGTTCATTGGTAGAAGTCTCTCGTTCCTTTGGATGACCCTTCTCTCGTTGATGGATTAGGAGTGTTGTCTTCCTCAATCTAGTTCTTCGTTGGTAGCCTGTCAACTAGTCCCTTGCCATCCTTCACCTTCATGTACCTCTTAATATGTTCCTGTCACACTGACATACTACGGGGCAGCCACATGGGGTGAGGTGATTCTTCAATTCATTTTCCTTGGGGAGGCCTAAACGCAAAGAGACAACATCGGTCTTCTCGTCGCACTCTTCTATGTCGGTATAGGTTTCCAAGTACCTTTTGCTATACACAGTGTTACCCCCTTAGCTCGTTGGCGACATTGGCATGGGGCAGCCTTGTCCAAAGGCGCCCATGTCTTAGCCAAATTGGCAGAATTCCCATGCATGGCTGAGGGAGACAGTCTATGCACGTGGGCACATGGGCACAAGTCAGCATGTAAACGAGGTAGTCAGGTGGCTTGAATTATGGGACAATGTTAGCTTGGAGGACTAAGACATGGGCTAGGCCATGGCTAGGCACGAATTTAATACAATTAGATGCTGAGGACTCATGAGAAAGGCACATGCATAACATGTGAAGACGTTGGGCATGTGCCTTGCAGATGGTGGCAATTCAGTGTAGTTGTTGGCTGGTGCACAGCATGTCGCAGTCTTTGTCATGTGCACACAACATGCAGTTGTAGGCAATTGCTGGCTAGGTCAGCAACCAGTTTCAACTGTCTCTGCCATGATCAACAATGGAGGGAGTGGCTAAAGGTGGTCAGCCATTCTCAGTAGACTTTGTGGGCGAATTTGAATTGTATGCAATTGCCTAGGGCGGTTGGGCTTGTAACCGCCACCCAGAATGTTATAAATAGGCATGTCTGGGTCTGTAGTGCAACCAAGAGAGTTGGGCATGTTTTTGTAAGCAAACCCAAGATTGAGTTTTCTTATACTTTACTGAGAAAGAAAGGTTTGGCCTCTGGCATGTAAAGCTTGTGTGTTGTGTGTGAGTTTGCTTGCTTGTCCCTACTTTATTCTTCTGTGCCATTCTGTGAGTGTTTGAGTGCTTGGCAGAGATTGAGTGTTAGATTTCAGTACCATCATGAGGTAGAAATTTGGTGTGAAATTTAACCCCGTGACACACTCAGAGTCTCTCCACCTTTCTGGCGTAATGCAAAGAGTGTGTCAATTGTCATCGGCTCTCAACCATTGACTCTGAGTCGAGAGACGAATTCCCCTACAAGTTGTTCCCTAGAGAAGATCAAGTTCACGGGCATCCCATGAAACCATTTAAGAGCCGATCTTCCCAAGCTGGAGGGGAACATCTTACACATCAATGCCTTATTGTTCGTCCAGAGGATCATCTTATTAGTAAAGGCCCCTACGTGGAGCACGGGATCAGACTTGTCATTATACAACTCGAAGGATGGAGGTGAGAACTTACATGGGGGCTTGGCTTCTCGTATGGACCGAACAAAAGGTGTAGTTGTCATCTTAAGTAAGGTCTGCCTTGCCCTTTTTTTGGCCGAAAATACGAGATCATATTGACCAATGTCACGATGAAGATGGTCATGAACTTCATAGGTTGGCTCAAATTAGGTACGCTTCTATCTTTCGTAATCATCGTACCACTTGTCTCGTCTAGAGTGATGGGTTGAACTTCCATGTCTTTATCTACGTTCTTTAGAGCCGTGTTCCCTATATGACTTTTGTCCCTTCTCCTGGTATCGAGCGGGTACATTCTAGGTGAAAGGTCCCTAGGAAAACGTCGAGAATTATAGCGTCTCAGTGAGTACTTTCCTTGACGGTGACCATGGGTCGAATAGCTCCTTAGCGGAGACCAGTTTCTGTGACGGGTAAATTGGGCCTCATGTGAGTGATCGTTGTAGTGGTCACTTTGACGAGGTGGGCATATGACTTGACTAGCAAGTTTATTACCCTTTTGGAGAAGGAGCCCTTGTTTGAGGGTTTCTAGCTCCTCCATCTTTTTTTTATTGTTTCTTGATGGGCAACCTCGGTAGCAGGTTCATTTCCTTCACCAAGGACCAGTAGGTTGTGACGGAGAGGGTGTTGCTCTTCTGGGCACTTTTGCCAGTCTCGAGGAAGTGCGTCGTCTGGCAATTGGAGGTCGTAATTTGAGGGATTTTCAAGGATTTGAGGATAGTGTAAGTGTCAAGCGGCTAGTTGAAGGGTTGTTAGTTCTCTCGCTAGACATGATTCAAGGCTTCTAGGTTGTCAGAAAACTTAGTCGTTTGTTATAGACGATGCCAATTGTGCAGGGATAATTTCGCACTATGAGTCACCACAGCTGGAGCCTTAAATAACCTAGTAAGACAAGAGAACACCTAAGTGAACTGATGGCCGAAGGCTGCCAAAGAGACTCCAATGCTTAAGTCAAATTGCAAGTCAAAGAAGAGTATGGAGTGAATAGGTTAGGATTGAATCCTTTACTTGATATCCGGAGGCCTTTATTTATAGCAATAGCGAAATGTGTACCAAAAGAACCCGAACTCTGGGTTGATTTGCTCAATCTCGTCATCAGGCCCTAGAAGTTCAAGGTAGAGTTAGACTAGGAGTCTTGTTCCTAAGTCCCTTATCACCAGCTCCTGGCTGTTCAGAGTAGCATTTTACTAGTGCTCTAGATCCTACTCGTCCCACGAAAGCGGGCAAGCAAGAGGAGCCTTCGTAGAGTACCTCTTGGCAAGTATAGTGCCTGCCGGTCGGCACCTTTTTGGCAGCTACCAAACATGTGTCTGCCGGTCGGCACTACATTAGCAAAAGGGATCTCCCGCAATTGCCAAATGTCTTTTCCACTAACTTGGGGTTACTTTATGCCTCACAAAAGAAATTGTAATTCAAACACCTAAGATTCCATTCCCGTGTTTGGAAGTAAAGGAAATCGGAAAGGAAAATATTGGTACAATAATTAATTCAATCCATCAAGACAATACTATGATCATCTTTGTCCTTCAAATATTCCTGTCTGTCGTCAATTATAATGGCCTAAAATATTCTTTCAATTATTCAACAATAACCTGATCATTTTTGTCTTTCAAATATAATGATATCTCAAATATTCATGTTTCCCACCCATCAAAGAAAGAAATGGAAAAACCATTATTCAACAATAATCTGATCATGTTTGTCTTTCAAAAAGCAAATTGCTCAGGAAATGACCCTTACTACCTACATTATGTAAGCACTCAAAAACAGGAACTGATCTTGACAATTAAAAGTCATCTAAAGACAGTGTATCCATTTTCCATAACTGCTAATTCTAGTTCATACTATTCTTTGATGACAAGCAATATGGGTATTGTATGCGACCACTATCTGATGTTTGAACACATACTGTCTCATTTTCCTCAAAATTCACGGACTGACATGTCTTCACTTAGTAGCTTGATATTTTTCTTATAGTTCACGCTATACTTTAGAGCATGGAATTGGACTGTTTTGAACTTTACGCGCATCAGGATAAATCCCTCTATAAAAGCATATTGAGACATTTATCTTCAATACTATATAAGTAAGAATAAACTGTTCTTGAAAAATTGAAAAGAAGTGGTGCTTAAAGAACTTTTCATGTTTCTTATTGTATAAAGTTGACAGGAAGGGAGAATCAAATGCCATCAAAGAGTTTATGGTTAAAACAAAAAGGCAAAAGGAATCAATTTATTATTCTTTTAATTTTTTGGCAATCTAAAAATTGTTGTAGCCCCTCTGTTTTTTCCAGATTAGACAAGAGTATTTCTGTCGAAGTGAATAATTTGTGCAATAATTGACTAAAAGTCCTTGGACAGAGAAATTGTGGTAGACTATAGTGATCACATGAAGGCACTTGCTCAAAAGCTGTTGGGCTTAATCTCTGAGAGTCTGGGCCTCCCATCACTGTGCATTGAAGAGTCCATTGGGGAATTCTATCAAAACATTACGATCAGTTACTACCCACCTTGCCCACAACCGGAGCTCACCCTTGGTTTGCAAGCACACTCTGACATGGGTGCCATTACTTTTCTCATCCAAGACGATGTTGGGGGCCTTGAGGTTTGCAAGGATGGTGAGTGGGTACTCGTGCATCCTTTATCTAATGCCATCTTGGTTATTTTGGCTGATCAAACTGAGGTATTGCTTCTTTCATGAACTTGGCCTTTTATCTTGGTAGCTGGATTGTTTGAAATGTTTATTTTTACGATGTGCATGCAATGGCTCATTTGTTTATTTAATTTGGTGACGTGCAATGGCTCATGACTTAGGGGATAAGTGGTATTAAATTTGTAAGTTAGATTTCTATATTCTCCTTTTTGTTCCTTCTCTTCAATATCCTGCTGTGAGATTTGTTTGTCCTAGTTACTACCTTCTTATCTCTCAGGTCTTATTCCCAAACCCCATTCCCATCACCCTTTCCCATTGCCTTTGTTTTGGCCTTCAATTTAATACTTTAAAGCCCCTACACCGTACCCTTTGCTCACCAAATAACAATAGGTGTGCGCTCTACATAGGTGACTTAACGTTCTTTTGTTGTAAGATCAACCTTATATTTGCATGTGTTTGTAAATTTTAGTATGTATTTTCAGTTCAAGTTATCATATTAGTCATTTATTTTGTAATTTTGTTTTTTTCTCTTTTGGCCAGTCTTGTGGTGGACTTCTTGTCCATACTTGACTGGGTTTTCTTATAAATTTTCATTGTGATATCATTTAAGTCTGTTTCTTATTGAAAATATTAGTCAATTATTGCAAATTGCAATGGAACTTTATTTTACATTAGCCGCAACCTATGACAGCAGGGAGGAGCCATTGTTGTTCTGCCCTTATTACTTTTCATTTTGCAACCATTAGTGTAGCAATTAAAGGAAGGCTTGTGTATAAAATAAAGTTCCAAAGCTGATTAACCAAAACACAGATGGTGAAGGACACGGAGGATCAATGGGCGAAGCATGGCAAGGGGCAGGAATGCAGTTGAAGCTCCAGAAAGTGCTCCGAGTGCAGAGAGGCACTAGAGAACAATGGAGCGTAGAGTGGAGTGCCTTAAGGTGTAGATGGCCCAAAGTATCCAAAGATATGGCTGGTGTTCTTCACGATAGGCATGCCTTAAGGTTAGGTATCGGACAAGAGGTGGTCATCTAAGAGGGGGAGAGAGAGAGGGTTATTGGGCCTAAGGACAAGTTCAACCTGGAGTTTACTATGGACTCAAGATTTAGCCAATCAGAATGAAGGTGCTGATTTTCAGGCTTGCAAGACAGGCTAATTCAACGACATTGGAGACAACTGTGGAGGGAGAGGGAGGAAGGCAAGGGCCATGGCACCCTGAAAATTGCTATGCATGGATGATCTTATGTTGATGGTTGTGTAGAAGTTTATTACAACCCTCGTCGCTTCCCCCTCCCCAACCCGAAAAAGTGAGAGCTACTCCTCCTCCTAGGGCACAGAATAGCTAATCCATTCTTATGTTAATAGGGGATGTTTACAATCTTGTAAATCTCTTTATGCAATCCTTTTAAAGTTAGGTCTTTTAGCAATTGGATATGCATTACAACGAATTGATTTTAAGCAAATACCGGCAAAGGCCTTACCGCCATCATGAATAGGCAATAAGTACTTGCTTAGCATCATCATCGTCGTCTTCTTCTTCATCTTTTTAATGTTAGATTTTGCATTATTTCACGATACTTTTTACGATTAAGGTGGTTTGGACTTTTAGAACGAAAAGCATGACTTGTTTAATGAGAACCAGTAGGTACATCAGCGGGGAAGAGTGGTGTTATTAATGGAAAGACTAGAAGAGGGATGTCGAAATTAACATGGAGAGAGGTAGTGAAGAAGGATATACTTACTTTTACTGTAGGGGAGGATATAATTGAGTTCGAATAATTGGGACAACATTATGTTTGGTTTGGTTTTGTGTTGCACATATTGGATTTGTCATTCTTTTGTGGGCGTGAAAATGCAATAAACTGGCTAAATTTGGTTTTTTAACAATTCAGTTAATTAATGTTCCCTTCTTCCCATAAGAAAAGAGAAACAAAAAAAAGTATGCTCAATTCAGACCGGTGGTTTCCGTCAAAAATTGAAGTTTTGTACCAGGAAAAAAAGGATTCATAAAATTTGTAAATTCATTGTATTTCTTTCTTCAAATAAGAAAATAGATTGATCAATAATTTCAGCATTATTATACTTGTTTTTCTATTCCGGCCAAGGAGAAGAATTCTAGCTCCACCCCTAATTAGGGAGCTACCTCTGATATGGTGGAAGTGTACTGAACAGAGACTAATGTCCCACAACAATGCAAGTTTGGTATCCCTTCTGGGAAGCCAAAATGTGTATTAGCAGGTTGGGCAGACAAGGGTGGAAAGTGTTTGTGCCATGGGCATTTAGTCATCAAGCTAGAAACAGTTTGGAAACCATGAGCTGGCATCTGTTACTTGTAGTTACAACGCCAACAAGCACTGGCCAGTGAGCTCCGTAAACTCTGTTCCCTACCCAAACACGGATCAAGCATCAGTGTGTGCATCCATTCGAGCTCAACTACCACCTTTGCATTCAGCCTCAAAGAACCACCCAAGTTAGGCCTTCTAGTTGGAAGTGGTTAACTAATTCATCCTGGTAAAGAAACCACTTGAAATACATTCTAACTTTTTACAGTTAGTTTGGGGATTGCAGGAATGGGCATTTTCTCTTGGTAGCCCATACCTGACTTGGTGCAAGCATTTGTCCTACGTCAAGCATCCACAATGTGGGCAATTATAATTGAAGGTCTAGAGAGAAAGTCCAGGGATATAATATCCAATATTTGTGGCAGTGACGGGTCAGGTGCTAAGCACCCATTGCCGGAATTTTTCCGTAAAGGCTATAATTTTGCCTAGGAGGAGATTCTCAATAAACCTGTAACCAACTGTCCATAAGAAAGGCGTGAAAATAGCCTGTGTGCTTAGAGATATTCAATAATGACAAGTGAACTGCTGTAAGGGGCCAAAAAATATGGAGCTCAATTTCTATAGAGTATGTTTCTCCTATTATGTGACTATTATTTCCTTAAAGCTCATAATATGTGCCTCCTTCATGTTATAAATTCCTTGCAAGAACAAGGCACGAGCAATGAGTAACAGTATAACACATATAAGCAGTGGCCATCATCATGTCATGTTATTTGTTCATTCATTGGAATTTCACTGAATAAGTGCTAGTTATACTCTGGTAATGCATGAGATAACTGATATCATGGCAATATTTCCCCTTACATATTTTAAGATGTAAAACACAAATAGGCCAATAAAATTGTATTGCAAGCTCCAGTCTATGAAAGCAACTAAAAGTTTCTGACATTCTTTTTATCTGCAATATTCACAGACAGTTGCATATCTTTGCAATATGGAAAGTCATTTAGCCCCTGGTTTATTATCTTTAATTTGAGATAAATGTGTGTAGCATGTTGTGGTGACCAGGTAATTTACATGCACACAGTGCTATGGTAGTAAGATTTGGTTCTCTAACTCCCAGTCTCCCACCCTCGTGGAACAACTTCAGGCACCACATCAGCTGCAATGCTGGCAGGCTTTTATTTCTAGCATTTAAGCACAAGTGTGCGATAGATTGTGGTGGTAAATCCCTGTACTCACCACTTATATGTTCTTGGAAGAGGAGCTTATTGCAGGGGAGAGTCGAAAGGCAGTGAAGTTGTGGGGACTGAATCTTGTCATCGCTTGATAGGCCTCCAAAATTTTTTATTTTATTTTGTTGCTCTAGAAGTATCTCATTTTCTTTTTCCTATGCGTGCACTGTTGTTGAACTACATGTTATTACGAAATATATTCCAAATGATTGCTTATATATCTCGTCTCCTCGCCTGAAAGTTTGTTTTAAGCTTTCTATTTTACTTTAGGAGTCATTTGTTTTGCCATTTTTTGAGCTGTTCACAGAGTAAGTGGGATTCTTTGTTTTTTTTTAATTTTGTTGCTTTTGGAGTTCTGAGAGTTATAATGTCACTTCCAGGAAACCATCATTTAAAGATGCCTGATTTTTTTATTCATATGAGAATAAAGGTTATTTTATTTTTCCTCATTAGAGAATAAATGTTCTGTGGTGCCCTTCCTGCAGATTATAACCAATGGAAAGTACAGAAGTGCTCAACATCGGGCCATAACAAATTCCAGCAGGGCACGACTCTCAGTTGCCACATTTCATGACCCTGCAAAAACAGCCAAAATATCACCAGCCTTGGAGCCTCCCAGATACAGAGAAGTTGTCTATGGGGACTACGTCTTATCATGGTACACTAAGGGGCCTGAAGGTAAACGGAATATTGATGCCCTTCTAATTGAATAGTCGATCAATTTTCTAGTTTTTTGGGGTATTACTTTGAATAATTGTGGATCAATTGTAAGTATGAGAACTCTTCATCAATGCTCATGTGGGTGGATTGTTTTCTTCCTTTTCAAATGTATTACCAATGGAAATTGGTTGTATATTTACCCATTTGGCTTTCTATGCCTTTGGCAGAAATTCGCTTTCGTATTGGGACTGCTTATTTATTCTCTCTCTTTTGGGGTTTTCTTTTTTTTTTGTTGTTGTTGTTGTTGTTGTGTGTGTGTGTGTGTGTGTGGTGGGGGGGGGGGGGGGGGGGGGGGGGAGGTGGGACTGAAGTCTTTCTGCCTACCTCTAGCTCTAGCCAGGACCATATACCATAAACATATCCTTAGTTGTGACTTTGTGGGATTGGACTAAAAATAGTCTCAGCACCACATATAATCCCGTTTGGAAGGAAAAATTAGGTCGATACTATTTCAAGCACCTAATCCTGAGCCCACCCGCTGTTTAAATCCCAGGTGGTTGGGATTTTTGGGAAGAGGGGACAATGTGATGAGGCTGCAACAGGCCAAAATGCCCTCTAGATAAATTTGACATGTCTCATCTGCCACTGTTAGTGCTGCTGTCATCACCACTACAACTAACACTATCATCAGATCCACCACCACCACAATATCATTGTAATCACCACTATCATCGTTATTGTCAACACCACATTTAGCCCAAAATTGTCACAACCAAAAAATCTTTGTCAGCATTGTTAATACCACTATCGAAAAATAGATGAATGTGTGCATATGGAGAGAGAGAGAGAGAGAGGTGTTTGAGACAACTTAGTCTTGAAGTATTGCGGTTGTTATCTTGATGCTCGTCGGAGACCACCCAACCCAAAGTGGTAATCTTGTCAATTTCTCTCTATCTATTCTTTGTAATAACAATCGTAGGCAACACTAACAATGTGTTCATTCGTGAGATGTGGTGCCAAATTAGTGGCAGCGGTCCACCGACATTTGGTCACGTGTCAGGAATCCAATCAAATTAATCAGCAATCGGTTTACAATATAGGAACTCAAGTAAGGACCAAGAGATAGATGAAAGAACTTGACCCATGTCAATGTTATGTTCAACTTCGTGCTTGGAAGGATTTTTTGTTGTCATTTGTCTTTTCCTTCTCTTTATTCTCTTAGCAAAGTGTGACTTGAAAGTATTTTTAGCTACTCATTTTTTTAGTATACATTTTAATAAATTTTTTATATTTTTAACTACTCATTTTAAATATTATTTCTTATTCTTTTTGTATTTTTTTTTAGAAATAATGAAAGGGAGAAAGAGAGAGAATGAAAAAAAAAAGAGGAAGAGAAAGAAAATATTATAAAAAATTTTTCCATATCGTTACAGTGATACTCTAAATATAGAGTATCATTTGTAATAAAATGTCATTTTAGATATTTTGAAGATAATATGTTGTAATAGAATTTTTGGGCTAAATAGATAAAATTTAAAAATTTTGTGTGTTTTAGATTATCTGTTGAAGATACTCTTAACATTTTTTTAACAAATTTAATCAAATGTTCGCAGTCAGGAGTAAAATGATTCGAACATTCGCATGGTCGTACCAAAAACCATGTTTTACCACTTGGCTGTACTCCATAGTGCGTGGTGCCTAAATGGTTATTATTTTTATTTTTTTGGATAAATTGGGTGTTGATTTGTTAATTTGTGCTGTAATTTTGATGTTTTTGGGTAAATTATCATTATCTGAGTTTGTTTACCAAAGATTTATTAGTTGAAGGGTGAATCTGCTACAAGTGATCACATTTCAAGGGGTTTAATGTAATTTTAAAAACCACAAGGACTGTGGTAAATATGTCAAAAACTAGTAGAGGTGTTGTGGTCATTATGCCAAAACCCCCCCTCTTTTTCCAAGTTAGCTTTGTGAGTTTTTCTATTTTTCGAATTTTATAGGTTTTTAAACCCCAATTTTTCTGACCAAAAAATAAAAAGAAAAAAACCCAATTTTATCTCCCTATAATATATATATATATATATATATATATATATATATATATATATATATATATATTTTTTTTTTTTTTTTTTGTTTTCCTCTTTAACTGGAAATCACCGGGAAATTTTCAACCATCACAGTGACATTTTGGCTTTCCCCAACATGTTATTCCTTGTAACATCACAAAGCCCAGAGCAGATAAGATCACAATACACGGAAAACACTACACGAGAGGGAGAGAGACAGACCCGTTGGTGTGGCAATGGCTTCTACCGCAACGAGTCTGTCATGGAGTTCGTCTTCATGGCTTCACACTCGTAGTAGCTTAACCAAGAGCATGAATGAAACCACCAGATTCTCGGACAAAGACTCGGTGTTAGCGATAGTGGCCCAAAAGAAAGCCAAGAAAACCCGAAAGGTAGAATGAATACTACTAATTCGCGAACTGGTTTCATCTCACATTCTTCAATTTCTTCATTTCACATGCCTTAACTTTAATGATTTTGCGGTGAATTTGGGTCAGATAATACTGAAGGAGGATGTGGCGTACTTGGGAAAGAAAGGGCAACTTCTGGACGTGAAAGCTGGCTATTACAGGAATTTTTTGTCGCCTATGGGCAAAGCCCAGATCGTCACTCCCCTTCTTATCAAGTAATGTACCATTGGACCGTTTTTGGAACTTATTTGCAAAACTATGGCTACTTTTGTAATCAATTTTATATCTGTGTCATTTATACATGTAAAGATTGCAAATTTTGAGTCTCTGAATCAAGCTTGGCATTTTAAGAAAGAAACTTTTGCCATATACCCATTGATTTTACTAATTCTTAGCTGTATTCAGAGCTTTGTCTGTTGCTTCATCTATAGGAGTAGAGAAGATGTGGTTATGTATATAATAAGAGTATGCCTTTTATGTAGGCATGGAACAGCATCTGTGTATGGTAGCAATGGTCTTAATTTTGGTATTTTTCTTGGACTTTTGTCTACAAAATCATGACTCTTGTAAATCAATTTACTTGTTGATCTAGCTTGCTTGGAGTGGAGAATTTTGTTGAGCTTGGTAGAACTCAATATTTAGATTTTAGGGTAGTTGAAGAATGGAAAAGGACATCAACATAGAAACCACAACCTGGGAAAAGTGCATTTTTACTAGACATGGAAGACTACTTTGATATTTGCATGTGTTCTAAGAGGCTATTGGTTCCCCCATCATAGGTTTTGAGGTGGAAATGAATGAAATTGCCTTAGGCAGGGGATGGAAGGTGGATGGCATTGGCCATCTGCTGGTGAATGAGGGGCTGATAAGCCTTTAGGTTATGGAGAAGCTCATTAATCGCTGATTTTAATAATAAGTTTCAAAGGCCAAAAATTTCAGTAATTATGTTGGTGCTTGGTAACATGCTACTAACTCAGCTGAAATATAACACCCATTGTTAGGCCTCTCTGTCAGCCAATCCCTGGTGGTCCCTTTTTGTTTATTGATAAGTACATGGTGTTTCATGGTTCTTTTATTGGTTAATCTGTTATGTATGAACCCTTATTAAGACACCAAGAATAGCCTATTTAGCATTCTAAATATCCTTAAGTGCTTGTAGTTAGACTTTTGTTCGGCAGATGAACCTGCAATAATCTTGGTAAACAATTATTTGGATCAAGTTTTCACTGTATTTTCTTAATTCTTTCTTGTTCCAGGGAAATGAAGATTGAAGAGGAGAGAATTGAGGCGGAGAAAAAAAGGGTAATTAAGTACCACATGCACAATATCCCAGTGGATATGGTTGTAGTTTTTGAATAATATTCGATAGTACGTAGCTTTGATTTTGGGTATACTTCTTGTAGGCTGTTTTGGTTCGTCCAAAGTTTGTGTCCTTATTCATTGTAATTTATTAGAAGCAACTTTGCAGTTCAGATTCTGGCTTATTGTCGTGGATAAGTTAAACTCTAGCCAAATGGCTATTGCCCAATGTTGGTTCTCGTCAATTTTGGATAGGATACAAAACTAACAACAGTTTACTTGCACCTAGCCACTCTTGAAGTCGAATACGTGTTCTCACGCTTGTCATCGTAAGAACTAATGATGTGATGAATGGGATGAGTCTCTTTCACATAGTTTAGTATGCAACTCTTGGAAGCTTTACCATGCCTTTCTTATCTTGTGTTAAGTTTGTATTAATGATAAAGGAAAGGGTGGGGCTATTCCTACCCCACACATCTCCATTCCCACCCCATTTAATTTCTCATTATCAAACTTCTAAGCCTTCCCATTTTATACCTACCCATTAGTAATTAAGTCCACCATATACTATATACACTGGGTTTTAATAAGTAAACTCATTTTATATTTTGTCATAATTAAGGTTTCATTCTCTATCTCATCTCATGCACTCACAAAAATACTTTTTCAATATGAATTTTTCTAGTGAAATACTGGTTAGTATTACTTCTCAATTTAATTTTATGTTTGATTTCATGTTTATTGTATGAATTTTCATTATTTTTGGTATATTTTGATATCTCTGTCAAGTTTAATAATTTTTTAGTTAGAATTTATATGATGTATATATGTGTATGTTTTCAGATTATCTGTTCTTTTTTTATCTTGTTTAGGTTTTGTATCTATGCTTATTATTTTTGTTTTTGTTCGATTTTGTGTTTGTGCTTGATTTTTTTTTTCATGTTCGATTTTGCGTCTTGTGGTTTTGCGTTTTATAGTTTTGCTTGTTCCTTTAATTTTGGCTTGATTTTTTTTTTCTTCTTGTTTCAATTTGCTTCTTTTTTTCTTTTTTTTCCTTTTTTTGTTTTTTTTTTTTAAAAAAATGGTGTATATAGCATGGGGTGGACTTATTTAATAATGGGGTGGGTATAGAAAGGGTGTATTTAGTAGTTTGATAATGAAAAATTAAATGGGGTGGGAATGGAGATTTGTGGGATGGGAATAGCCTCACCCTAATGGAAAAGGCACTTAATAACTGGGATTGACCAAACACATTGCTAGGTAGATTCCTGGGCTCTTGACCCTTGGGAGGTGGACTCATTGAATTTCAGAGGTCTTGGCTTCTTTTTGCCAAGTGCCAGAAAAAACTTTCTGGAATTTATAATGAATCTAGTATTTTCAATTTCAAATTGCATGAAATGAGCCTTTTTGTTGCACTTGATATCATAAAAGGCGCACATATAATTTAAAAGCATCGGCATTCTTACTTCCTTTTCTCCTGTTTGAGACTTCACTTCCCTCATATTGTCCTTTCTCTTATGTTCTTCTACTTCTGTATTTTGGTGAGGACCCAAACTAAATAATTGATTTGTTCTCCAGATGCCTTAAATAGCAAAATACAATGAATTTGGTTCATTGGAGTAAATGATTATATTGAATTTTAGAGAGACCGGGCTTAAATGGTATCCTCTTATATTCAGGTAAAAGAAGAGGCGCAGCAACTTGCTCTTATTTTTGAAACTGTTGGAGCTTTCAAGGTGAAGCGCAAGGGTGGGAAAGGAAAACAGATCTTCGGAACGTGAGTTAGAAAATTAAGAGATAATGAGCAGTTAGGTTTTCCATTTAATGCTTTTTGCATCTAATTTCTAATGTTGTGGTTACTTTGTCAGTGTTACTGCTCAAGATCTAGTTGACATAATCAAGGCACAGCTTCAGAGGTACAATCTCCTATCTGTGCAGGTGCTAGATATGTCATATCTGACTTTTTGACTCTTGTGATAAAATTACTGAACTACTCCGAAATTTTAAACAGTACAAGTCTTTTGAATTTTATGCACCATGCAATTTTTCTTGCACAAGTTTTTAGCTGCTTGTCTGCATGGATATTTCAAACATTCTCTAAAATTCTTCTACAAAATTCTAGACCAGAGGGCATCATATGCTTCTTTTCCTGTTAACTTATAATCAATTTAAGTTGTTTCTGATAACATTGTCTTCATGATTATTTCCCAAACTCTTAACAGTATTTCAGTGGGGATCAGTAGCCTTAAGTAATTCCCAAATACTGTACATGTAGTCATGGTTATGAGTTGCTAGCACCCTGTTGCTAGTAAACCTGATGGACAAACCTGCCCACTTTCCTTTTGATAATATTTCAAGATGGGATGGTGTCAAAATGCTGCTGCTGTTTCGTATTATATCCTTTGAGAACATGGGGTTGAGTAGCTTTCCCCTTATTAATCGTTTAAGACTAATGTGGTCTGTTGGCTGCTACTCAGAGTCAAAATAATAGCATCTCTATGCTATCGTACCTGGACCATAAACCTTCCCCCAGACAGTTGTCCTTGATCTCACAGCCCCCGAAATTTCTTTCTGATCATTGAGCAATGTGTGGATCTTATGTGGCTTAAGCACAACCTACTCAACAGTTTAATCATGCCCAAAAATAGGAATAGAAACACATCAGTTAATCACAAAAGAAAACCAAAAAATTTATAAATCTGTCATAAAAATTTGCGTGCCAACTTGGATCACACTCGATGGCTTTTACCTGCTCTCATTCTTACGTGTAGGGACGTGGACAAAAGAATTGTTTCTCTTCCTGAGATTCGTGAAACAGGAGAATATGTTGCTGAATTGAAGCTTCATCCTGAAGTTAGTGCTCGAGTAAGGTTAACCGTATTTGCAAACTAAAGACCGGCACCTTTTGGAGCCCTGCTCACCAAAGTTAAAATTTGTATATGCGGTGTTCTTCAGTCAAGGTATGTATTTTGATCATCGATTCTGAGGGGGAGAAAAAGTGTTTGTGATTATATTGAAAGCCTAACTGATATCGGGAGCCACCCAGAGTTTCCCAATGGTTAAACAGTTTAGCTTGGGAGTTCTTAGTTAACATCATTAATCCAAGTTCTTTGCTAGATGGCATCTAATTTGAACCTCTTTTACCTGTTCTGTTTTGTTTTGTTTTTTTTTTCCTTCATATTGAGTTGTGATCTCCCAACATTAAGCTGTGGGACAAAATGCTTAACTACCATGGAATGGTTGGAGATAACATGTTTAGGAGCTTTTTGTCTCTAATGTTCACGATGTACTATGGAGATCAATGTTGGATTCAACCAATGGCTTTCAATTGTTCCTGGAAAATCAATGTTTAGGAGCTTTTTTTTTCGTTTTTATTGTTCCGTAAATATCAATTTTGATTTAGGTTGCCTCTTCTGGGCGTAATTATTCAATACAATGTCGATACCATTTTGTAAATCGTCCGGATTTAATTATTCAATACAATAGTAATACCACGTTGTCACCCATAATTGGTCTCGCAACATAATAACAATGCACTACATGCACATTGAGCCTGCATTATAATGGGATAAAATGTTATGAAAATGTAAAATATTAAAAAGGGTAATTTTTAAGAGCTCAATTTATTTCAAGCTAAATATTGGTGACCTAGTAATAACCTAATGCCTGAAAAATATTTTGTAATATTAAAAATCGAGCATTAATTGTGTAATATTTATATTTCAAGTGATAATTTATTTTTCCTTTCTATTTTTAATCTGTAATTTAAAGTTAGAGTGGACATAGAGAAAATAAGAGAGAGAATATGTATTGTGGGTTAGTGGAGTTGTCTGATATTGGAGAGTTTAATTGTTATGCCATTGGAGGCTATGTAGAGAAGATGTTTTTGGGCACGAATTTTTTTTTTTTTGGAATAAATTTTGTATTTTTAGAAGAAGATTAGATTAATTTTGAGTGTTATTTTTTTTATAAATTTGCAATTCAAATTGTAGATTGTTTCATAATATGAATTATGACAATTTTCTCTCTTTTTCATCCTAAATAATACTACTCTTACCAAATTTTACTTTTCAAATCAGTATAATCATTGGATCCCTTGATTTGTTTAACAAAACTTGGTAATAGTTTTTCTGAACATATTGCTTTTTTATTTTTTACAATTGAGTTGAATCTTATGTAAACTGATACTTAAAGGAGTAAATATTTAGAGGAAAAGTAATTATTAACATGTGGTATTAGGGTTGTCAATTTTCGACACGACACGTTAACACAATACGAATCGAACACAAAATTAGTGGGTTGGACACAAAATTAAACGAGACAATGGGTTAAAATACTCTTAAACACACAAAAAGGAAAAATTATGTCAAGTTCATGTCAAAATTAGGTTATCTTGATTTTAAGCTGATTAGCCCGTATATTTTAAACGGGTTGACATGATTTGGACAAAAAATTGACTTAACCCATTGTAGACATGTTTAACATGTTTATGACAGTATAGTTTGTTTATTATGTATGAATGATGTGGTCTTAATATCATTAATTATTAGTTCTTGATTCTACTATGGTAATTGACAGATAGTTCTTAACATTATTATGACAGTATACTAGTATGTTCTCACTTCAATTTTTGGGTTGAAATTTGAATACATTTTAGTTAATTTCATTGATGAGATGCGATATGTTATTTGTAAAAAAATTATTTGTAATTTTAGATGAATGATTGAATGGTGTATTTAATAGTAATGAACAAATGTGAAAATAATGTGTGTTAAATAAGTTTGTGTTAGGTGTGTTAAATAAGTTAAACATGTTATGTTATGTGTGTTAACCCGAAAATGACCAGTTTATTAAACGTGTTAAATAGGTCAGGTTCGGGTAACTCATTTAATGATCAAGTCAGGTTAATGTTTACACATCTCGACACGATTATTAAACAGATCAGTTTCAGGTTTTAGAATTTTTAACACAAATTCAAAATCAACCCGACACGAAATGATTCAACCCGACACGTTTGAAACCCTTGGTATTACTATTATCAAACACTTATAGATAAATATATTGAACTAGTGAATGCAACTATTTCAAAGACCATCACGTCGAGCTGTTAAATATTTTCTTCCTATTAGATAATATATATATAAGTTTTTTAGAGAAAAAAAAAAAAGGAAGAGGATAAGGTTAGAATTTGCAACCATATGCAAACGAACCTAAATCTTTATCACTGTATCACTCTCTCACCTCATCTATTACTTGACATATAAGTGAAATCCTACATATATATGAGAATTAGGGAAAACATTGAGAATGGAACAGAAAGAAAGTATGTGGCACTAGTATAGTATTGGTATTGCAAGTAGAATGGCCAGCAAATGGCATTGTCTGAGTGAACTGGCTTATGGACGGGGACACAGCTCACTAAACAATGAACAATGACTACATGGATGGCCACACTGCTGCCACCCAAACACTACACTCCAGCATATATATAGTGAAGACCACTATGTATATAGTTTTTGGGTTTTCCTCATAATATTTGAAAGCCTGCGATTTTCACAACCAACCAGTTGTCAAGTTGTTAGGCACGCCACTAGAAGGTGTGAGGAATTTGCTCAATTTGCACCTACTTGCCATGTACATTCTGCAAATGAGCCGAATGGCAAGGAGGGGTTACACTTTGGGTATGGGTCAATTTGAATTTTATATGGGTTTAGTCTAAAATATTCATTATATTTTTTGGACAAAAATTTTCAATACATGGGTTAGCTTGGAGCAAAAAAATCCTATCTCGATTTAAATTTAGACAATATTGGAATTGGGATAGATAGTTCTCTAAACCAAAAAATGATTAATAAACTTGAATCAATTTGATCGAGAGTTGAATTCGGATCAACGCAAGTTGAATTTGAATTTAACCCAAATTATATTTCAAGTTGTATAAGTTAAAGAGCCAAATATGGGTTCAAACCCACATAAATTTTAATCAAAATTGTATAACCCAAGTTTAAGACTTTTAAAATGAATTACACTCGAGTTGAAGTGTTTGAGTTAAATTCCTTTAGGATTTTATAGCTTAGAATAAGCCTACATTGACCTCTCAACCCTCTTGTGATTTACACTCGCAATCACACAAATTCCGTTCCTTTAAAGTTGTGTCGACTTCAAAAGACACGATAAATGTACATGTAGTTAAAATTTAATGTGTAACATCGGTCTTGGAGTTGATATGGAGTTTGGCATCTACGATTGAATCTTAGCAATACATATAATTAATTTTGCCGAACTGTGTCCCTCCGAACTTCAACCTCAAAAATTCTGCTCAATTCTAGGGGGATATATGGACAAGAACTCCAAACCATTGCTTTGGTAGGCAAGAGACGGAAATATCAAGGTATTGACCTTGCAATTAATGTGTATTTTCTTTCATTAATTAGTAATACTCTCTCTCTCTCTCACATTAGTTGTTTGGCCAGCAAGGAGAACCACCCTATACCTACCACCAAGTGGGGTGATCCAGTGGAGTACCGATCGAACTTTTCATCTAGAGGTTGGAGATTCGAGATTTAGAATCTACATTAGAATTATGCTTCTTTTCCGAGAAGTGTAATGGACGCAATTAGAAGCCTTATAATTCCATCAATGAGAGTCTATTAGAGTGGTTTCTGGTTGCTCTCTTTTGTCCCACTCTTTTTACTTAACAAAAAAAAAAAACAACCCTATATCTTATTCCTGTTATGATCGAATTAAAAAGTAAACCAGCAAGAGATTATTATGTTATTTATATATGGTGAGCTCCCCACAACATGTGGCAATGTCAATGACACCACATTGTATTTGGACATCTCACGCAATGTGGCCACATGCTTGCCTTACCTATATTCACCAAAACGTGCACTTAACAAACACTTCTGAGTTTAAGTGATGAATTAAGCCACCCACCTCTCTCAATGACAGACATTTAATGGCCTTATGGGAACCTAATTAAAGTTTATCTCATAGTAATTGAGCTTACAGAAAAGAGTCTGTCTACCAGCATGAGTAAAAATGTGACATAATTTACAAACTGACCTAATTTATTATAGTTTTTGGATTGATTGTGAGTCTCCTCGGGTTTGGAACTTGGGATCTCATACCCAACTGTTAATTTCTGACCTCAGGTGGCAGCACCTATATTAGGTATACCAATGGACCATCCAACTTATATGACCTCAAAGTTAGTTAAGAAACTTGGAAAGTAAGGGATGATTCAGTTGCTTGGTTTGGTACTCGAGTGGGCAGAGAGGTACAAATGAAGCTAACCTACTAAAAAAATATATAAAATAGGTAGCGATAGTTTTAGTGGTCGAAAAAATCTAAATTTATCGATATACATTGTTCACAAGAAATTGCATATATCTCACATTATGACAAAAATCATGAATACAAAAAAAAAAAAATCTAGAGAAAGTACAGGTGGATACATATGGGAAAGCCAGTTACCAACTCATCTTTCCTATCCGTTTATTCTGTGTCATTCAATGAAGCAGTGTAGATGGAGTTCTTTTTAGCTCTATATAGTAAAGAAATAAAAGAGGAACCTAATCCACGACTTTTGGTTGTGGTGCTGGTAGTGCCAAACCCTGCACCAACCCCCCCCCCCCCCCCCCCTCCCCTCTCACACTGATAGAGACACACACTCCCTAACCCTTAGGTAATCTAGTAGTCAAGTTTGTCTTCTTACATGTAACAAGTTTTAAGTTCAATATTTTTTACACCTTTTAAGAATTAACCATCCTTATCTCAGGGGCGTGCCATTAAACTAACCCGAGTTACGATAACAAGCTTAATTTGAAAAAAAAAAAAAAAAGACACTCTGCTCACTTTGAGTGTTACACATAGCTCTCCCACTCAAGAGAGAACAAAAACAAATAGTCAAAGAAGACAAAATGAAAAGATGCCCCCCATCACTCACTTTCCGTGAATGAAAGGCAACCATGAACACTAACCACTTACTTACTCAAAGAAGAACTCAACTTCAACAAATTGTAGATGATCAACATGAGAAAACCTTCAATAAAACAAAGAATTGATAATAACAAATCTCTTTAAAATCATAATAATGGTAATAATTCACATTGGTCCGGGTATCAACTATCAACCCTTTATTCCTAGTAATGGCAATCGACCAAGGTTGGGGAGGAGAAGACGAGATGTCGTTGGGTGGATGTGAATTGAAACTTTGGATCTTGGAGATCGTCTTCCGGGGGTGCCGGAAGGTTGAGATCGAGTGGTAGAATACTTCTTGGTTTATCACCTTCAATGGATGACTCGGTGGTCGTAGTTGTATCAAGTCCATTGACATTTATTGTGATTTGACTAATTGTGGCGGTTCTATGCCGCCTCATGTGGCCGCCCAAGGCTTGCCCTGATGAAAATTCTGACCCACAAATTGAACACTCATGTATCTTAGGCTGCTTATTACCATTCAAACTTTTGTTGGCTATTTCAGAAAGTGGTGGACTAATCTTATTGAATTGCCTTCCTGTTCCACCACAACCACCACCACCGCTACCGCCACCATCTAATGGCAAGACTGTGGCTTTTTTCTCTTCCACCATGGCCTTAGGCTTCTTGTGGCTTGCTCGGTGGCCACCAAGAGCTTGGAACGAAGGGAAAGTCCGGTTACAAGTCTTGCACTCGTAGACATAAAACCCAGCCTTACCGGTGGTTGTGGTGACCATTTCTGTGAATCTCCGACTGTTAAACTTTTCAATCTTAACTTCATCTTCTTCAATATGTCTTGGCCACCCACCTTGAGCCAAAAGAATTAGGCAATTGGCCATGTCTTCATCTTCCACGGTGCTTGTGGATATTTCACCAGAAGTTGTAGGAGATGAAATCAATGAATAAATATCACCTCCTCTTCCATCTCCGCCACTACCACCACCACCACCACCACCACCACCACCACTGGAGGAGCTAGATGTCACCGCCACGCCAAACGGGGACGAAGGCCTTTGACGCTTAGTACGCTTACCCTTAACGATCTGGGAGTGATCGTTTGACCCTGTGTATTCTTCTGGGCCTTCCATGTCAATCCCAATTCCCAAAAAAAAAAAACCCACACAAAAATGCTTAGAGAAAGTGAGAAGATGAGGAGTGAAAAGAAGAGAAGCAACTAAGAAAGCAAAGAAGAGTGATGGAGGAAGAGATGTAGGATAGTGAGCGTTGTTATATATGGTGAATGGTAAGGAAATGTTCTTTTCTAAGAGAGAGGGAATAGGGGACCCCCCGCGGGGGGGGTTAAGAAGCCACCCCTGTGAACAGTTACCTAGAGTGAGTCTGATGTCACCAATCTTCCTTGAGTTTCCAACCCTGAAAGTGTTTTTTTATGCTCACTTTCACAAGCTTTAAATGTGCATGCTCTGTTAATTGGTAACGCTTCAATTTAATTCATAGAAATGCATAACTACGGTATCAAAAATAAATAAATTATATTATATTTTTAAATTTTATAATTTTAATGAGTATTTTTTTATAATTTTTATGAGTTATTTTACAACAAAAAAAAATTATAATTTTTGCGGGTAATTAATAATTTTTTGTGGGTATTCCCATAAAAATAATAAATGACAATATGGTATTGAATTTTTTTTTTTTTTTGATGCTGTAAGCTACTCCCATAGAAATCGTTTTTATGTATAAGCCTTTTAAATGACGAGAATTTAATGTATTTAACTAGTTGAGGATAAATGTAGGGAACTGATTTATACTAATGGTACTATATTCTAGTGGAGGAGGAGAGGTAGCTTATAGGTGAAAACTAGAGGTGAGAGAGAGAGAGTATAGTAAAAGAAAAGAGAGAAAAATGAGGGTAAAAAACTAATAGCAGAAGAAGGTTGGTTGATGTTAACGTTTGAAGGCAGTTTATAACACTCTTCTTTCTAACAGTTTGCCAACCAAAGTCATGAATAAACACCACCGTTAAAGCAAGGGATTGCACGTTAAAAGCATGCTCCACCTCATTCACTCCATGTCTTCTTAAAGTTAAAGAAAAGAACTATTTCTAGAGAGAGAGAGATGCAAGTATGAGGAGGGTGAGGCAAACCACTGAGATTCGATCGGTTGTCTTTCAAGCAAACCCATTACTTTTTTCACAACAGTTCTCTTAATTGAAGAATTGGACCTCTCTCTCTCTCTCTCTCACACTCACACACACACACAAGTGCCCATGTCAAGTGGGCTGGGGGGTGACAAGGAGAGTGTACACCATAGAGGTACCTGTCATGGCACTTTGTGTGGTGTGACTATTAGTTTATTTGTGTATACATTCATGCCTCTTAAAAGCATATTGGTTTTGCACCTCTTCTCTGACTTCTATAATGACTTCATTACTCTTCATTTACTGTTGAGAGTTGAAACCATTTCCTTTCTAAAACTTACTCTGTCAGATTCATCTAATTTTTTTAATGCTTCCTGGGTATTTCACCCATATTATACTCTAGCCATGCCCGTGGGGACTACAAAAAAGTAAATTTGATCTTGATGGTTAGGCAAAATATTTGGAAATTAAGTTTGTAATATTGAGTAACGTTAATATTGAGTAACGTTATTTGAGCAATGCTATAAAACTCAAATGAAATGCAAAAGTTAAAATTTAAATGTATATCATCATTTAAATAAGTGTGGGATGAGTGGATCCTACTATGGGTTTTACTAAAAAAAAATAGCAGAATCCACTCATTCCAGAGATGATATACATTTAGGTTTTAACTTTTGGATTTTATTTAGATTATATAACATTTTTCATGTTATTTGAACTTACAATTTATCTCATTTGCTAACTTAATTTATTATAACTTGGATTGATTATAGATCCCGCCAAATATTGAAAATTGTTATTCATCAAATAGGTTTAATAAAACCACGTCTTCATATCAATAAATTATATCAATTTTTTAGGTCCGAAGAATATTAGTCTTGTAATATTATATCCAAATTAAATGGCTATAATTTATGCAACTATAATCCAGTAGTCGCTAGTAAGATATTTAAAAGTGGGTTGCTATCTTTATGTGGTGTCATACTGAGTCAACCCAAACCGAAAATTTTGGCATTTTTTACGGTCAGTTTATGAAGAATTTATCTCTCATTAATATAATTTTGGCGTGGATGATTTACCTTTTGACCAGATTAAAGAAGGAATTAATTGAGATATGCATAAATTGATCCAAATTCCTGACTATTAAAAAAAAAATTTGTCAACCCAATGGTTTGGGATTGACAATCTATTAATCCAATACCAAAGTTATACAAAAATAAGTATAATTGGATGGACCCATCAAACCCATTATAAATAATAAAGTAATTTTTTTTTTGTGGGGGAGGGGGGGGGGAGCAAGGCATAATTATCTATAGAAAAGAGGTATAACCCATTTGTTGGCTTGTCTTTTCCTTTCTCTCCACTTCTCTTCTCCCTGGTGAAAAGAATTGGCAAACTAATGAAGCCACATTTTTTTTCCTTTCCTTCTACTCTTCAAATTATCTTTTTCATTTAGGCAACAAACTAAAATACAATTTGTCAACCATATTACATAAAGTTACAAACTTTATGTGAAGTCGGCTAATGAACTTTCCGTTCCTAATCAATTACGTTTCGGCCATCGCAAACCTCCATATACACATTAGGGTGATAATCGTGTTGTATCGTGTCAAGTTGAATTCGGGTTTAAGATACATCAACCCAAATATGACAATAGGGATGCAACTTGGGTGGGCCAACCCGAATTTAACCCGAAAAAACAGGGCTTGAATTAGAATTTTTAATATTTGGGTTAAGTTTGGACAAAAAAATCTCAACCCGAATTAAATTCGGGCAAGTCTCGACCCGAATATACATAAATATATAAATATATTTAATTAGGGTTAGTATTTATCTTCACTCTTAAAAGTCCAGACTTTCATTTTACTTCAAGTTTTCACCTTTACGCTATGCCTCCATCACTCTCAAATCCCTCTTTCACTCATCACTCATTTCTCATCTGGTTTCAAACTCTTAGTCTCCCTCTCTCACTTGTCTGAGCCTTGTCTTAGACTCTCAACCCCTCTCTCTCACTCACCACTTCTTTCTTTTTTATCAACCCGAATTAAGTAATCCGAATACAACCCAATTTTTAACCCAAAATCAATTTGAATTAAGTAATCTTAATTCAACCTAAACCCGCTCAAATTAAACTCAGGCAATATTCGGATTGAGTACCTCGGGTTAGGGTTAGGGTTAGGGTTATGGTTAAAGATTATATACATATGGTTGGACTAGAGTTGACCTCTCAATCCGCCCAATCTGCCTGAATTGCGTCCCTAAATGACATGCGTATTAAATGGGTTAACTCTTCTGAAACACGAACACGACCTGATTCTAAACACAACTAACCTGACATGACCAATGACCCAAGATTTACACAAGTTATTACATATATACAATGATATTAACGGATCGAATTTGGGATTGAGTTCAAATTTAATAGCCATAGATGTTTTAATGTTTCGACCGATTATCTAAATTCATTTTATCGTGTTTGATGGGTTTGGATTTGGATATGTCACTATTTGATCCAAATTATACTTGTGGACATGATATAGAATGATATTCAATGCCTTTTTGATCATATTGATTAAAAATTCAAATGTAACTTATTAGAAAGTTATATACAATAGACTGATTCATATAAAATCAGAATTTTCTGATTGGATTTTCAATGTTTAACGGATTCGGATCAAACATGAAATTTATTGGATTTTCAAATTTAATTCGAATTCAATTCAGAAAAAACGTTTTTATATTATCCAATCCGTTGGCAGACTGGGTCGCATATGCAACCCTGGTACAAGCTCAAGAAAATTAAAACAAAAATGAAACCAAGGACATTAATTACTAGCAAAAATAAAAAAAGAGAAGTCATACAAGCAACTACATTGTATCAATATATATCATCTTTGACTTATTCAGCATTCTTAATTATATTCTTTAGTTCCTTTTTGTATATGTGACTTACATTGATATTGTTTAGGATAGAAACGCCGCCCCACGGCCACCGCCTTGGGGTGGGGGTGGGTGGGGCGGGGGGGGGGGTGGATGTGGATTGAAGAAAGTAATTAGATACATTGCATGGAGAGATATACACGGCTATCATTATATATATATACACTTCTGATTGGTACATTAATTTACAATGAAATCAACAGAAATACTGTGGAAAAACAACTCATTCATGTAGCCAATATTCTGGAATAATTGAATTGAATTCATTTTTTTCCTCCTAATAAATAATAAAATATTGGAAATGGATTGTTTGTGCTATGGTTAGAGGATATCGATCCTCTCCAATATACTTTTTTTGCTAATTTGACTCGATAATAGATTATCGGTTATGTATTAGTGAGAGACCCACTTTTATATAGTGCGTACTCTTTAATCCATGGTGAGTGGTCTCTCATCAGAAAAAATTGAGAGAAAATGTGTGATCTAAGAGACTCTAAAGTCATGATGATTGAGGCATGTGGTTTTTGGATGTAGAATGATTTTCTATAATTATGCAACTAGAATGCTAGCATAAAGTGTTTGTTTAACTAGGAAGACTACTGTAATAGCTATAGCATATTCTTTTCTTTTTTTTCTTCCATCTAAGTTTTTCTATTGCTTTTCTTCTGGACAGATCAGGGTAATAGGTAATATGATTCACTACAATGCTAGATTGGTTGGCAAGTAATTGTCCACATCCAAGTTTATAAAAAAAAGACACGTAATTAAAACGTTTCTTGGTCATTAAAAAATAAACATCATTTTTTTCTTTCTCTACCAAATGCCAAACTTCTAATTGCTAGAATCAGTGATCCAATCCCAAGCAGGTAGTCCAATGGAGGATGGGAATAGCTATAAATTCAGATATATTAAGTTTGAAACTTGACAACTCTATTGAGATCAGACCATGACGAATATTATGAAGGATTTACTCTCATTAATTCTCTAACTCCGGCGTGAATGGTTTGTTTTTAACGGAATCGAAAAGGGATTAGTCGAAGTACGCATAAATTGACCTGGACAACCCTGACCGCAATACCAAAAAGAAGAATCAGTGTTCCACAAGCTTCACACTTGGGAAATGGTGGTGAAAGAAAAGCATAACAACAAAGAGTCATGCAATCAATTTTAATCTGATCATAGGATATGTTTGGAATTTAATTTTATGAGTCATAGTGACCCTCCTCACCTATATCCCTTGTGGTACTTAATGTTATATAGTTTATTAAGCCACGCCAAATGCACATTAATTATTCTGATTAAACAAAACCTCATGCAATAATAAAATAATATTGGAGTCAGCCATCAATCAATCACATAAGAAAAGTAATTAATCACTCAAAATTAACCATATATCATCTCTAAACTAGGCGGTGCGTTCTTCTATACGGCGCCTTTAATAAAAGCAGAAAAGAAAATAAAGATCGAAAATCAAGAAATACTAAACAAATGACTAATTTTAATATTTCTAATAATTACTTGTTTGAATGAAATCCCCAATCCCATCTCCTCCTTGAATTCTAGTATCGACAAAATTAGGATGATCAACTTATCTTCTATATCGTTATGATTAGTGTTGTTTGACAATGTTTTTTAAGTAAATTTTTGTTGTTTTTGCTTCGAGTATTTTTTAAATAGTTTTGGTATTTGATTTTTTTTTTTCCATATTTTTTCAAGCTCAATCGAATATACAACACGATGAAGGCTTGTAAATTAGAGAATCCTTTGGTTACTTCTTTTTAAAGCAACTTTTTCGAAGCAAAAAATTAATTTTTTTTTCAAAAAAAGTAAAAACCTGTTTAATTAGTGATTTGTAAAAGTGATTTAAATGCATTTAATTACATGAATTGCACACTTAAGTCATATTTTATGAGTAAGACTAATAATTGAGCCGAGGTACTCGGGTTCAACTTAAATAGAACTCGACTCGAATTTGAACAATTTTTTAGGCTCGTTTACGTGTAAAATAGTCGAACTACTCGGGCTTTATTTTCTTTACAAACCGAGCTTTGAACAATTTTTTGACTCTTTTAAAAAAACGAGCCCGACATGCTCGGTTCAGGTCAAGCTCGACTTGATTATCATCATTATTTATGATTAATGTTTTAAGATGTAAAAATCTGACCTAATTTACATACGTAAATTATTTTGAAACCGATTTATTAAATGGTAGCTAGGGTCCAAAGTCAAGAGATGTGAGGGTGGGTGAGGCCAGATTGTTGGCGTCAGAAACTGGTGTGTGGTTGGTTGGGTGAGGCAAGTAGGGTAGAGTGGTGCAACTCCACCGGTATGCTGTTGTTATTTTGGTGACTAGTTAGGCAAGTTAAGCATTCTTCTTTCTTAATTCTCCACCTTATTCAATTGCAGCCAGTGAAGTGTGTTGGTTAGTTAGTTCAGTAAGAGAGAGATGCACTAACTAGGTGTACTAAACCCATACCAACAACTAAGTAGTACTAGATTAATTAACACACTAACACCCTCTTTCTCCTACTCAACTTGAGAGTGTTTGGCAAAAAAACCCGATATTTTGATAAGGGTGAAACTGTCAATCACTTATCTCTTTCAGATCTTGATATATGCGATAGAATTATGCACTCGATATGTTTTTTTTATCTTTTGTTTGTTTGATTGCTTGCTTTTTAGCACTTGTAGAACAAGCTCCTTGTAATTGGCAGATTTAGAATTTGGGTTATATCTACGAATTAAAATGATACATGATTAAAACAGTTTTTCATAAGTTTGTATCAGAGAGTACATATAAATCACACACAAGTCCGAAAGTAAACATAATAATAAAACCCCCAAAGAGGGGAAGATAAAAAAACAAATTAAACCTAAGTAAATAAAAATTAGTCTATAGTTGTAGGATGCACGACACAAATATATATATACAGAAGACACCTTCCTAGGGTGGTCCCTCAGTCCTGAAGTTAGTAAGCCCTCTACACCTTCGAAAGATTCTGACATATCCAAGCAAATCCTACTAAAATGTTAATATAACATGATAATTCTAAGATTAGATGTCAATTTTGTACCCACCACACGCGCGCCGGCGGATGGAGGAAGGAGTAATGGGTGTTGAGGATGCTAAGTAAAGATGTGTGGTTTAGTGATGTTTTATTATAAACGTCGTGGTGACAAGAGGTTTCGTTTAAGAACTCAAAATCAAATAAGTTCTAATAATTAAAGATCATCGAACCATATTATTAAGAACTTCAAGAATATAGTTTGCTTGATACAGTTAAATTATCTTGCTTAGTTTTCAAGATAGAACTCTATTATCTCTCCTCCCCATTTTGTGAAGGCTGCAACTTACAATGGATGAGCCAACAAGCTAGAGATGTCACAGAAAAATGATATTTATTTGGCACTCTCAATACTGCTGAATTTTTGTTTATAAGATTGCTAAAGAAATCCTATAGTATATAGTTCAGATTAATTTGGAGCAATAAAAAGTGTTCTCACTTGTGCTCAAGCAAACTCGAGTCGTGAAATCTCAATAACTCTTTCCATGAATTTGTTTTAACATTTTGGGCATATATACATATTTGATGGATGGTGTAAAATACTGAGAAATATAAGTAGATGGGTTTTAAGTTAGGAATGCGAGCTAAAAAAATAAAAGCAAGTAACAATGCCCAAATTAGGGTGGTTTGTCTTGCTAAAGAGCAGAGATAGTTTACTATAATGAATGCTCTTACTCCTGGTTGGTTGTGTATTGCTCGAGGAGGAAGATGAGGTTTTTCTAGGGCAGTGTGTTAACTTACCCCTTCTGTATGGTAATCATTGTTTTTATAACTGATTTGTTAGAAAATATTCCTACCCAAGGTGTGATGAGGCCATTTAGAAACGATGACCCCTTCCCTAGAGCAGGGTCTGATGGTGAAGTTATCATTTTACCCTTTCTGACAGTTTCCTATAATTCTGGGGCCCTTCACTGACTTGGATTGTTTTAGGTCTACTTAGTGCGTGATGACATGCATGATTAGTCTGACGTATCCCTTGTTCAAGCTGTACATTATTTTGGTATCATTTGCATTGTGAATTGTCCGTTGCATTAAAACCAACCTCAACAAGCGATTCTTCCTCTCTAAAAGTCTTTGATCCTCATTGCTGCACTCATTAGGCTTCAGTCCTACTCAATTTTGTCCATCTTTTCATGTGGTACTGAAGAGGTATAGTGTAAGGCAACTTTTGATTCTCACTTAAAGCATTTAACTCAATAATTGAAGTCAAACTGATTAGCTCGATGCTTCATTGTTTCCATTACTGAGAATCGTTCCAGCCACAAGTATTTCTTACGCATATCTACTTAGTATATGCAGGTTTGTTTGCAATGTGCATCGAGTCAATTAGGGCGTCTTTTGTGAGACTAGACTCAAAATTTTGGTACGTTAATCACTAAAGTTCCAATATTCGAGTTAACCAGTCAATAATAAGTGAAGCTGATGTAGAACAGTGATTACTTGGAGGAGGAAGATCGCGTGCATCCAACACCTAAAGAAAAGCAAGAGAGTGATAGTAGAGACAAAATGACTCGAATTTGGAATTGATTAAGACTAGTGGTGTTTAATCCGGATCAGGCCAACAATCAAAACTCATAGCTTTACTTTGAGCTCCTTCAATTTTG
Organism: Ilex paraguariensis; assembly: GCA_963454935.2. Classification (NCBI taxonomy): domain Eukaryota; kingdom Viridiplantae; phylum Streptophyta; class Magnoliopsida; order Aquifoliales; family Aquifoliaceae; genus Ilex; species Ilex paraguariensis. The sequence continues at coordinate 39,682 of CAUOFW020001019.1, read as the reverse complement.
GATCAAATTTTATCGTTTAAACCCTCAAAATTTCATTTTTGCCGTTTTAGGAAAGAATTCAAAAATTAATAATAAATCATAAGAAAATTCGATTTCAACACCGTTAATTTTAGTGGACTGCAGACAATACATGCTTTTAAGTTAATTAGTTAGATTTCTATTTTTCATTTTTAGTAATTTTCGTATAATTAGAGATTTTACATTTATTATGGGGACGATTAAGGTTTTGATCTTTTATATATATATATATATTCTCTTATGTAATACAAATTAGTCGGTGAATAATATATCCTATTAGAGATATTCTCCTATTTTTTTCTTTGTGAATTTAGAATGTGTGTGCTCTATACACTTAAAATCGTCGTGTTCTTAGTGTTCTGTTGCGTCGGGATGGAATTCAATTTCTTAACATTGAAATTAAAGGAACATTAATTGGAAACATATTCCATTCCTTCTTTTCAATATCCAAACTGATTATTGGAGGAATGAATACCAAACCATGCATCCAACAAAAGGCATAAGAAAAACCAAAAGAGAGAAGGGAACATATAAAAGAAAATTCCAACAGATAAAAAGTGGTTTAAATACCAAATGCCAATATACTCTTTATAAATTAAAACCAAAGTAGCATATTCATCATGGGGCGTGACATATCCTAGCAAGTAGTTATGCTAAACTCCAAGGAAAAACACCGATGACGAAAAAAGAAAAAAGCTCAACCATGCCACAAACATTCGTTGTTGTTACCACTCCCTCCCGAAGGTGGGCACACAAACAAACTATCGTGGATGTCTTGTATTTTGTTTCGATTCATTCTTGTTCTAATACGAAGCACGTTTGCTTCTAATTGAATTTTTTTCGTGGGCATTAGATTATATTGGGTTCAGTTTTTAGGATGCGTTTCTATAAATTTGACCCAAATAGGAAATTGGAAGCTCTCTAGCAATGTGACATTTCCAAAGAGGTGCGTTTTCGAGGTAAATCCCATAAATTTTGTATATTTATATGCATTTTAACGTCACTAATTTTGTAGTTTGTTTTAGGGGTGACAATTTCTGATACAACACAAAAACACTACTCAAAATCGACACGAAATTATCGGGTTAAAGTTGACCATTTTTCGACATGAAACTGCATATGACACAACCTGCTAATACGAATAAAATAAAAAATGAGTTTAGTTAATATCAAACACAAACAACACGAAATTGACATAGTTAACACGTTTAAATAGTATTATAAGAATAAAAAGTCAATTTTTTATTATATTTTATCAAGTAGTGACTTAATTTATGTACCAAAAAAAAAAGATATTTTTACTCTTTTTTATTATTATATTTATTAAGTTAAATTTTAGTTTATAAAAAAGCATGAGTATATGTTCGATTAAGTGATAATGAAATTTTAATCATAAAACTGGGCGTTAATTTTTTTTTCACGAGTTATATGAATCAACACGAACACGATAAAAAAATAAATAGATCGACACGACACAACATGATTATTTAAATGAGTTGAATTAGTGTTGATTAGTACTCGACATAAACCCAAAATAACACGACACGAACACAACCTAACACAAGACGATTGCCACCTTACTCTATGACATACACTAGTGATAGTGTATTAGTAGTAGTGGTAATGGTTTTTGTGATGTCTTTTAGGAGTAGTGGTAGTGTAGGAGAACCACTTTGTGGAAGTTGCAACAAATGCATTGAAAAAGTAAAAGATAAGGTGACTATCAAACCCTTCTTTTTGAGTTTAACGACAACGACTTTAGGCCAACTTACAATCGTATTTTATGGTTCACTGTTCACACTACTCTCTACTTGCTTGCACTCTCACACTTGCCTCGTGATTTAACTCTAAATCAAAACGATAACTACCCCCCCCCCCTTCCTTTCCTTAACTCATTTCTATATCTGCAACTCGCATGTCACGTTATGTATACTATTAGAATTGCTCACTATCGGAGTTGACAGTAGATCGTGTAGTGGCGTATCTAACTTGTAACGTGACGAAATTTATTTGATTTATACTTTATTCTTTTGTAATTGTCTATTATCGGGTTTGTGTCTTTGTCATATATAAGTGATACCCGGGTTCATTTTGATCCATTTATTAAGTAGGTTTGATGAGTCAGCCTATAATAACCAGAATTCATTAAAGACTAATTAAACACTCACTAACGTTGTGTCAATTTAGCAACGGATCATGTTAAAAATTGTCAATCCTGTTAATGAGAAAGATACCCTCGATGGAAGTCTACTAATTCTTGGTTATGGTGTGTGGGTTGATTTCAATTTCCATTTATACACCAATAAGAGAGGCCTTGGCCGAGGATTGAGAGACCCGTTACTCGACCATATAAATTGTTAATATAGGCTTAAAAGAAAGCATTTTCTCGAGGCCAAACTATAACCCCTACGTATCGTCTTAGCTCCAATTCAAATTGAGGGGAACACTTACTTGACAAGGTTTTGGCATAATCACCTATCTAAAAAAAAAAAGGTTTTGGCATAATCTCAGACATTGAAACATAAATGATTCTCATCATATTCTTGATTTTGTCAATGACGATCATGTATAAGAGATGGAACAATAAGAGGGCCCTAAGAGATTGTTTACCTAATTAGATTGGTTGTTGAAATGAGGTTAGTTGGATTACTTTAATCAGAGTTAATGGTGGCATGACCTACACCATTAACACCGCCCATGTGGTGATGTATACAAATCAAATTTAGGAGTTTGATTGAATCTTTATAAAAAAAAAAAAAAAACCTGCAGGCATAATTCCATGTGTTAAAAGTTGACTAAACACTTTGTTCAGGAACTTATATTTGATAGAATCTAATTAAATTGATGCAAAACATTTCACTTCATGTATATATTCCTTGAAAGAACAACCAGTTCACCAGCACATGGTTTAGTAATCAAACAAATGATAAGTCGTAAACTCGTACGTGTAGGATTTGAGTCTCATATAGTGAATGAAAGTTATAGTTTATCTAATGCGCATTGTTTACATTTCATTGTATGTACTTCTATTCGTTACACTGTGTGTAATGAGAGAACATATATTTAGTCTCACTCTCGATGGACTGCAATCATCTTAGACATTATTGTTTTAAGCACTACCATTCGATTTTCTTTTAATTTCAACTTTTTATCTCAAGGGAGAAATTGATTCTATCCTTATTAAATCAAAGAATTTCTTTTTCTTTTTCTTTTTTTCTTTAACTCTTTCTATGTACTTTACTAAATTTATCATACGATCTGTATCGAACCTCATTTATACAAATAAGGTTCAAATTCAAACTACAATTTTTCATCTTCAATCCAGCCTTAGAATTGAAAACATTTACTGATATTGGAGTTGAAGAACCTTAAATTGGTATAAAATCCTCAAAATATACCAGTATGGCGAATTGTTTACATATAACCAAGGTACCACCTTCTTATCCTCACGTCGAGAAAATTTTCCGTAGATTTGCAAAACACACATTTACATTGAAAAATATGACTTTTAAACCACATTTCATGAATAAAACGGTAGACTAGGAAATAAATTAGCAATGATGGCAAAGAGAGAAAAAAATAAAAAGGCTGAAAAGAACCATAGCGGCCAGCAAAAAGGTCAGCTGAATTGCAATGCATCCGCTGGATTATTTTTGGTTCACTTCCATTGCTTCTCTGGATGTTAAGTGAAGCTGATTTAAAAAAAGATAATCTAATGGCAATCTCTAAACCATACATTATCCATTAACAGAATAGTCTACATCATCCATAAAATGGGTGCACACCAGCCTCAACTTTATTTAAGAAACGAGTACACAAAAACATGGTGAATGTCTGCCAGTACTAGTACCCTTCAAAATTGCTGTTTACACAATTTCAGAGTAACCCCTTACTTTAGAAAGAGCATCCACCTCTATATGAGAAGCAGAAAAAAGTGCACACCAGATTGATTTCAAACAAAGAGCTATCATTATATGGGCGTCAAACCAACCACACCTGCACACAGATGTTCACAAGAAAAATAAACAAGAATCAATCTAAACAAATATCTGGAAAAACTAAATAAAGATTCTATATATTGCACATGTCTTGCAGTAAGATGACAGCAATGGTCTATAAATTAATTTCAATAGTCAAAAGTAGCAAAATGCACAACCGATACACAAGCTTTATGTACAGGCTCTAGCAGATATCATATGACAACCTATGCCCTCAAAAACTTAAGTCCACTTCATCTAATGTGGTTTTATAATAATGCTATTCACACCAGACAGCTACAATAGCAAGTACTATTAACATATGCTTATTTTCCACAATTTGAAACACTCAATTCCAATTATGGTCTGTAAACCAGATCTCAACATAAGAAAAAATCCATAAGGGTTTTGCAAGAATCAGAGCTAGAAAAGGATTTAAGGGAAATTTCACTTTACCCCCCGTGATTAATTCCCGTAGCATTTTAACCACCTTCACATTGGAAAATAGTCACATAATTGTTGTGTAGTTTCAAACTGTTCTTAACATATAACGCCATTAATGGCATTGGTAAAATGATCTTCATACACTCTCTCTAAGTGCATTCTCGGCACCATCACTAGTTCTGCTAACAACCAACTCAGCAACTGGTTCTAGCGTGGTAACAAGAAAGGTCAGACGCTAAAAATTGAGAGGTTGCCAATCAGAATTCATAGTCACACAGGAAGAGAGGCCAGATGGCAAGGCCATACGCCCATTTGGCATATTGTGAAGTATAGCTCACATCCAAACATTTGATTGGAGAACTGGGCTTCTACCAAGAAGGACTGGTGTGTACATAAATGACAGGAAAGCAGTTTCCACATCACCAGGGATGCAGTTACCACACATACATAAACAACATCCTAACTATCTATGTCCAAACTGTCCGATGTAGACGTAAGGTGTAGCCATTTGCATGCTAAGATCAGATCTCTCATGCAGATTGATGCAGACATAAAGAGTCATCCCACGATATATCAAGATGCACCTTGAAATTCCTTAGTGATTGGGGAAGGAAAAAAATCAAAGTACATATCTCAATTCATATTCCTTCAATAAATTTGATAATACTACCCTGGGAAAAATGTCCTGCGCTGTGCAGGATAAATTTCCTGCGAGTGAAGAAATTGCTAGACAATATGTTTTTAATGTCCTGCCAAGAGGAAATTCATCCGGAGATATGAAACCAACCCACCCCAACATCTGGTTAAAGTTTTGGTCACTGTATAAAGGATAATTTAAAAACGATGATGTTTAAATTCATTCTTCCACAAGTTCCCAATGACGGCGGATTTTCAATTTTCATTATTTTTTCAAATGGAATTTCGAATTATAAACCATCCTTATGAGTTGTACCTTATTCTAACAAATCAAACAAGAAAGCATACGTAAATATTCATCTTTCCAGGCAAGACACAAGAAAACCAAATGATGGGCCCGTAAACATAATAAAGGAACAAATGTGGAGTTCAACTTTATTACATACCACAAGCCAATCTCCCTCCTGCATTGCCAGTGGTAAGACTGAGTTCATGACCACCTACATATTAATAACCAAAAGCAGGTGAAGCGAAAAAGTATCTGATAATAATAACAGCAAACGAAGGAAGAAAAAGTAGCTGAAAATAATAACAGCAAAAGAAGGAAGAAAAAGTATCTGATAATAATAACAGCAAACGAAGGAAGAGTCTTACAACTATAGAAAACTAAGAAGTTTGCATACTAGCATTAATAAGTAGTGACAGTTGCAGGTCAAAATCGTGATGCCTTAATGTGATTATTTACCCTTTCCAAGGTCGTCCTCCAGCTCATGTACCACAAGGGCTCTTCCGACGACAGAGTTAGGACCACCCAATGGTATCTGCACATCTCAGTCGAAATAGAAGTCAATCAAAATCACCAATTAAGAATCAAAGAAACATGACACCACACAAGCACACAAAGTCTGAAGCAGTACCTGTTTGTCCATGATTGTTGCTTCCGCCACCCCTGCACCGTATTGAGCACCGCAAACAATTAGAATAACAAGAACACCATAACTATTATTGAACCAACAAACATTTGGACTGGCATTACCATCGGCATTGGCAACTATGTTTCCCAGGTCACCCGCATGACGAGCCTCGTCCTCAGGAGCTCCATGTTTCAGGCTATTTGGATTGAAATGTGCTCCTATTGTATAATAATTGAGCCAAAAATTGCAAATATAACACAAAACAACAACAGAATCAAAACTATTATCAATTAAAACACAGTAAGAACCAACACTCAAACTAAATTACGGATTAAGTCAAGTTTAATCAAATACAACCTGTTGAAATACATCCATTTGTCGTATCACCGAATTCGTGCTACAAAATTAACAAAAAATAAAACATTTCAGTCGTAATAAATAAATTACCTCACATGTGATTCAAAATTACACCATAAATTGACAAGTATATATTTGAATGATACTCACTAGATGAAACCCATGAGGTCCGGGAGTGAGTCCAGTGATGCGAACTTTCACAGTCGTTGGACCTATCATAAAATAGCATAATTTCAGCTTCTATATATCCATATTCATGGAAGAGGTATGAGAGAGAGAGAGAGAAACCTCCTTCGTCTTGGGAGAGGGTAACGACACCTTCGACATTGGAGTTGCCCTTGAGGACGGCGACGGCTTTCTTGGCGGCGGCGACAACGTAGAGGGGTTTCGGTGCGGTGGCGGAAGTGGCATTGGTGAGAGCCAGAGATTGACGGGTGAGCTTGAGGGAGAGGCCGTGAAAGGAAGTGTGGAGTGGTGGTGGTGATGATGGGTTAGGGGTTGAGATTGGGAAGAGGAGAGAATGAGACGGGGTTGAGGTGAGGATGGTGTGAAGCGCCATGGCTGCTAGAGCTCCTTGCATTGTTGGCTGAGAGACTCCAAGTTAAAGACGAAGAGTAAGAGATAATGTGATGTGTGTGAGCCTCTGGTGAGCTCTTACTGATTCTCTCTCTCCCGCTGCTGTACGAGTATCATCTACCCGGCCAGTATTTGTTTGCACTCAAAAAATAATTTAAAACAAAAATCAAACCAATTCTAGCTTTTTGGGGTAGGGAGTGAGGGAGGTGGGTTTGTCTATTCAGATCGGATCTGGTCCATCCGAATTCCAATTTGAATCCAATCTGAATCCAATTAAATAATTTATAAACAAATCCGATCCGCTTATCCGAATGATTGAAAAATAGAACTTCATATCCGAATTTATTTATAATCAAGCATCCGATTCAATTACCCAATTTGATCAAGAATAATAATCGATAAGAGCATAATATTTAATATTTTTAATTCTTTTATATTTAATTTTATGACATATTTTATGTTTAAGTGAGCTGGTTAATATATTTATTGAATTAGAGAAGCATTGAAGGTAGAAGAATAGATATAGAATATATTGTGCAACTTTCAACTTTTAGGTCATTTTAATCTATGGAGTTTTAATTGAGGTTTGGATGGCGTTAGAGTTTCAAAATGAGAAAGTGGTCTTCATGAAATTTTTAGAGGATGTCTTAAGCTTTTCAGAAAGGTATGATTTGTGAAAATCCAAGTTCGTTTGGGCCTCCAAACATTGTTTCAAAGCTAGGCCTGAAAAGCTTATCAGAATCCTAATTGGAGTTGGATTCCTGTCCGACCCAATAAACTTCAGTCGGTCATAACTTGCTTTTTCGAAGTTCAAATCAGGTGATTCAAAAGTCAAAACTTATCTACACATCCAGGGCTACAACTTTCATCAAAAGCCTAAATCAATATTCAGTCGTTATTTGATAGAAGAACAGCTCACAAATTCCAGCACGATTTTATGATTTCTGTCAATCTGTTTTGATAAGGAATACATATAATGTAGGGATTTGAGTTGTACACATCTTTGGAAGTGTCATATGTTTTCTATATGTATCTATGGTTTCCTAGAAAGAAAGGAAAGAGATCAAGGAAAGGAGACACAACAATTTTTATACAAACTTGGGTTTACCTAAGTAATGAGTAGTTGATTTCCTTTGTTCGATTAAAGGTATTCTAAGTTGGTATATGATTTTGTGAGACTTGATTTAATTATTTAATATCAAATTTATTTGAATGATATGATTTTTTGATTTATTGATGAGATTACATAGTTCTTTTGATTAAGGTGCACACTAATTGATGTTTTATGTGATGAATGCTAGATTAAGTTCTTGATCTGTAATTATCTTGAAACTTGATTGTAGTAGAAATCAGATTATGCAGTTGTTTTCCAAACTTTTTGTTATTAATATGAGGGAATTATAAATTGGACTAATAGTTCTTCGTTGGTGGAGATTTGTTATTCAATCTTAGTTGTTCTTAAAGCTGTTATTAATAGAAAGAGGATTCTTAATACCGAATTGATTAATAACAAGATTTAATATGAGTACTAAACTTGTATTAATGTTTATAGAGATAAAGAAGGTCGTATAGCATCTAAATGATCTTTGAACTAAGTTTTTGATAGGAGTTGATTGTTTGTGTGTCTATGATCAAATCCATAACCAACAGTTGAATTGCTTTTGACCCAATGTTTCATTAATTGATTCTTGTTAACGATTTGATAATCTGATTTTGTGACAAACAAACCCTCCTTTTTATTTACATATTTTTGCACTTGTTACCAGTTAAGTTAATTCATTTCTCTGTGGCATTGACCCTTGCTTGCCACTGCTATATTTGTAGTGTAGAGGTAAGGAATTAATTTTGGCTATGAACGACACACACCAGTACTTCACCAAAATTTTAATAAATAATCTTTTTTTTAGAACAAATGTAAATAATCAATATATATATGTGTGTTTATTATATATATATATTAGGGATAGCTTGTGTCCGAAGACACGGTGCAACGTAATTAAGAAGTGATGAATTTTTTAGGGGGAGAATTTAATGTGAATGATTTTGAGAGAGATGTTGATGATCATTGAATGAGTCTATTTGAAACCGTCAGATGGACTTATTGAAATTTGTCTTATTTTAAATCGATTTAATCATGTCAGACTGTATATATCTATATCCATATCTAATTTATGATATTTAAACATATAAAAAATATTGGTTAATATCTAGTTAAACGAATTCAGATCAAATCCGAATTGAAATTTGTTCCATTGAGAGGCATAGGTAGAGGTAGCCATGTGAATAATTTCGGTGGGGCCAAGTATGTGTCAAATTCATGCTAAAAAATGTTTTACTCATATCCAATTTATTTATTAATTTGTGTTTAACAAATCGTGTCATTTCGAATTTGTATTGTGTTTGAATCGTATACAACCGACATATAAATAAGTCGTATCATACATTTATTTTGATTGACTTCACTTATATTAAAATAATTGTCATCTATATAACAAAGTAGAGTTAAGTTTGAATTCAGAGATAAAGAGAGGTCCAGATCATTTTAAGATAAAACATAAACACATTCAACAGACAATATAATCCCAACATAAAAGACGATTCAGATCATCTCAAAAATTTTGATCAAACGGTCAACAGTGAATACTAAATTACCATTTTCGGGCCAACTCAGGCCTGTCTCTCGCGCCTCTCTCTCTCACTTGTGCCTCTCCCTTTTTCTCACGCCTCTTTCTCCCAATATATAACGCCTTTATCACATGGAATCCATCTCAAAATCTTCTCCCAATCTCAAATCTCATTCATAATACTGGCCTCACAAACAGCCTAAGACTAAGAGGGCAATGCTTCATTCCCTGGACAAAGGGCTTCATTTGATTCTCCGAAATTCAATTCACCACAGAATTTCATTGGCAAGGTAAGTTTATTTCAAGATATCCATATGAACTGTTGTAATTCCTTCAAAGAAAACATCTATATTTTGTTGTTTTTTTTAGTTTTCCCCTTTTTATTCTGGACTTTTGTTGATTATTGATACTTGGGTGGTTTCGGTTTGATAGAATTTGTTTCGTGGCTCTGATTTTTATATATACTCACCACATGTTCGATGAAAGTACTGAGAGAGTTTTGTTCCTGTTCGTTATTCAATTTTTTCCTTTTTTTTCTTATGTATTAAATTTCGAATACTAGAATGGCATTTGGGATGTGAATTTTAATATTTATGACTGCCTGTGATTGAGGCCCATCGTTGTTCACACTATTTCCTTTTTCCCCTATTCATTCTCCATTGTTGTTCACCCTATTAATGACTGCCTGTGATTGAGGAGTTCTGACTGCTTGTGATTGAGGAGTGTTGTGCATCATTCTTAAGGAGTTCTGGATTTGTGCTTTGATTTGTGTTGTTTTTTGGGATAGGAGTTCTGAATTTTTGTTTGTTCGACAGTCTCTTACTCGCTGCCATCTTTGTTGAATTTTTTGGTCTAAAGTTCACTCGCTCTGATTTTTTTTTCTTCCAATTTTACATTTGCCAATTCATTAATGGATTTCTACAAAAATGTATTTATATGCTATAGGTTTACTGGATGCAAATGTTAACAAATTGGAAACAGCCCCAAAGATTAGGCGACACTAACTATTTGAGGAAGCAAGACCAAACCCTCCCTGACAAATTTTGTCCAAGCTATGTCTTCGGGCATGAAGACCTCAGTTTGACCTCTTCTAGCCAATGTTCAAGATTAGCCAATGCTTCTGATACAAAAAAAAAAGAGAAACAAAAAGAAAAGAAAAGAGTAGGAGAATTCTTTGTTTTGATTTTCATATCAAACCATGGCACAACAAAATATGATTGTTTTCTATTACTGATCAATTATTTCAAAGCAAGATTCACAATCATTTTTTCGATTTCGTTATATATTGTTGATAGAAGAACATGCTATTATGCTATCATTGTTGGTTACTGTCTAAGTTCAGCTATAACTTGGGTCGCTTCAAAGTGGAAGTCTTTGTTGTTTTTTTAGGATCGTGGATGCCTTCATTGGAATTGCTTTCTTTATTACAAAAGAAACTGGAATTATTATTGTTAGATAGTCGCTCAAAAACATTCTAACTTCATAGTGCAAGTCTTCTAATACAGTGTAGCCTATGCTAGAAAAATGATATTTTCATGGCAGTCTGCCAATCTTCATTGGGGAAAAAAAACACTAAAGGGTAATAACATTGTTTGCTTTGTTGCTAGAGGTCGATAGCTCTCTATTCGTATTGATATATTTTGATGTGGTGTACTTAGTTATAGTGGAAGTTTTTTGTACTTATATTGCATTTAGGAGTTTTTCATCTGATTACTTTATATGTTTGGTTTTGCTACATTTTGATTTCTTTGTTAGTTTATGGATTGAATTTGTATCAGAAAGAGCTACAGACACATTGCCGCCAATATCACATGATATTTTTCTATTTCTCCTGTCTAACATCAAGTGGGATTTCTTTTTTTTTTTTTTCTTTTGCTCTTCTTTATCATTTTTTTGTTAAAGTGTAGTAACATTCGACATTGTGTATTCCTCGTAGTGGGTGGATTCTATGTGTACATTTTTTTTTGGGATTAAAGTTCTCTGAGTATGATTTTTGAATATAAAGTAGGTTTTATATGTTGATTGTTCCAAAACTATGGCTAAATTTTTGTTATTTTGGTGTTTGTATGTTGATGTTTGAGGACTACACTTGCAAAAGTGGGAGCATTTGCACCACAATATAAACTACGGCTAAATTTTTGTTCTTTTGGTGGTTATATAATGATGTTTGAGGACTACACTGGCTTAGTGGTTTCTTGAAAGCAATGGAAATTTGAATTTACTGATTTACAGAGTGATGACGTTTATTTTGTTTTTTGGGTCCAGGTGAAAAATGTTAAGTCTGGTGTGATGGTAACTATATCACATGCATCATAAGTACTTTAATAATCTTTTTGCACGATACTACCATAATATGGTTTTTGCTGTTTAGGGATGATCATTTCCATTACTAGCATGGATGGAATGGAGGAATTTATATTGGAATGGGTGAGTTGGATTTTTTAATATCTTCCGGCTTGAACGGGATGGACGTGAGACTCGAATTCTGATACTTTTTCGTGATGGTACAAGGCTAGTATAATGTTTTTTGTTAAAAGACAATGAGTTCTAATTTTAGCTATTCTCTTGAGGCTTTTTACGCACATTAATATTTAGTGCTTGTTTATTTCTAACGTATCTATGTTAAGTGTTTGATTGTTTTGTTTTCAAAAACAATGTAAGTTTTTTTTTTTTATTTAAATTGCACAAATTTAGGCATGGATTATGGGGACAATTTAGACTTTCAGTTTAGTACACGTTCGAGTTCAGTGTTTGATTATTTCGTACCCAATTTTAGTGTTTAATGTTTTTTAAATTATACCGTGCTTTCAAATACGAGTTATCTCTAGTGTTTTTATGTTAATATAACTTATCTGTTATTTGAGGTGACATGGACTACTCGTATACTAAAAATTCAATACTAACCTACTCTCTTAAAAAAAAAATCACCACTCATGGTTTCCTAAAAAATTAGAATCCACTTGATTATTTGTCTCATAAAAATTAAGTGAAAGATCTTTTAAGAGTACAAAAAATCATACAATATCTAATCAACAAGTGAAAAAGAAAGATTTTTTTTTATATAATACTTACGAATTTATCATACCATAAATAAGATATTTTAGTTTCACACAATCCATTTATCATTTGTTTTTATTAGATTGTGCTATTCTCGGGCATATATAAAAAATTATTTAATTTTAATTCATTAATTTCGTGTCAGGTTGATGTTGATTTAATATTGAAAAATAAAAATAATTAGAGTGTCTATTGAATTTTTAAAACTTTTCTTCCCCAAAATTAATTTCAATGGAATTGGATACAACCCATGCTTTTCATTTTTCTAAAAACTCAATATTATACATTGATCTTCGGTCCAAACATAAGGGATTAATTTTAAGATAAAGAACTTATTTTTTTATTTTAATCTTTTTCTAAACACAATACATACAAGATATGATAAAATAGTACAATGACTGTTACTATTAAATTAAAATTAATTGTTCAATCATATCTCATGTCATACCCAAAATCAAATACGCCTAATAATTATAATTACAATAATATTTTGAAACCACTTCCACAAACACGTTTCTGAAAAATATTGAAAAAGGTATGTTAAATATGTTTTGTACATTACAACATGAATTTGATAAATTAGAAATAGGTTAGCATTGAGTAAAAAAAAATGTTGAAAAAATTTAATTTAAGGTTAATTGCATCGAAAATTCCAAAGTATAGAGTTTGTCTCATTTTAGTCTATAATATTTGAATTACATCAATTTAATCTCTGAAATATTGAATATACTTCTATATGGTCCCTCAAAGCTCAAGCAGACAACATCTAAATTTTTAATAATTTTTATCATAAATTTGTTATATGTAATAATATGGATAAAAAATAATTTGGGTAGTTATTGACTAAAATTATTTTATTTTTTTTGCCCATATTAGCTATTATGTGATAAGTTTATAATAAAAAATTATTATTAATCTAAAAATTATTTGTTTGGAGAATTACATAAAAATATATTTAATACTTTAAAAATTAAAATAATACAATTAATATATATATTAAAAATTAAAATAAAACAAATTTTGATTAAGAACGACCCTTACTTTGTAAAACACTCTCGTCGTCCTTTCCAACGATAGAGTGACAAAACGATATAATCAGATTCCTACTTTCCGCACCGAAGAGAGAGGTTTCTCAGTCCTTCTCCTTGTCCAAAGTCCAAACGGTGAAATTCCATTCTCCCTCAAAACCCTCCAATTTCCATGGAAAACCAACCCCGATAACAACCCACAGTTCATCCACTCCATGGACGCACCCGATCCTAATCCCTCATCATCTGTTCGAGTCCTTACTCGCCCTCCAATCCCACCCTCTCTCTTTCCTACCACTCCTCCAATCCCACCTCCACGTACCCCACCAGACCCCTTAAACCCACCATCTTCCCTTTCACCCTCCTCACAGACCGGCGTCGTCGTGGTCGGCTTCATCGGAAAGCGCCAGGACGATGTGACCCAACTCATTAATCGAATCATCGACTCCAATGTGTTTGGTTCTGGGAATTTTGATAGGGTTTTTCGTGTTGAGAAAGAGGGACTTGGCGAGGAGGTGAAAAATTGGTTTAAGTGTCGGCGTATTAGTTACTTTCATGAAGAGGAAAAAGGGATTTTGTATTTGCAGTTCTGTTCCACTAAATGTCCGGTGATGGAAGGCTTTTCTGAGTCTGAAACGGGTTTTGATTCACTGTTGGAAGATTATGAGTTTGGGGATCTTCAAGGAATGCTGTTCATGTTCTCTGTGAGTGTTTTCTTTTCGGACCCATTTGTTTAATTTATTTTACAATTTTGTTATTTCAATTGTGTTTAAGTTTTGCCCAGAATTTGAGTTGACTCATGTGATTGAATTTGAACACGGAATGGGGGTGGTGTGATTCCATAGTCACTGAAATTAACCTTGCAAATGAGGTTATTAGTTGAAATCCTAAACTGCCAATGCAATAAAGGGTAATAATTACCTTATGCTGCAGTAATTTGTCCATTTAATAAGGTAAAGCTCATTTTGATTATCAACGTGCTACATAGGCAATGAATCAGAGCTGTGTTAAGCGCTTTCAACTCATGCTGTTATCATGTTGTGTGGTGTTTGATTATTCATTTTCACATGCATCCCATGGAACTGTTAGGTTTTGTTAGTAAGTGTTTAAAATACTTTACGATGGCATGAAAGGATGGAAACCATAGTTTTAAATATTTTTATATGCTTAGTAATGAATTTGGAGTTTGTTTGGGTGCATAACAAAATTGAATAAACCCATTCGTTTTATGTACCAATGGAGCAAAAGATCCACTTCCTAAAATTTAGGTTATAAGCTAGAGGCAATCACTTCCAATGATGCTATTAATTGGATGAGATTTTCTTGAAAGGCACTTCTCTAAGTCTTGATTAATATTGGCTGTGAAGCTTGCACGCGGGCACGTGACACAAATATGAGATGACAAGGCCACATTAATACAATCAATTATAGAACAAAATGTAGGACAGGAGTCAGGGACATCACAAGGACACACTCAAAATTAATGGGTTCTTGTTGCATACATATTTACAATATATGCCAACCAGGATTTTTAATAATTAGCTCTTATATCTATTGCAATAAATTAAAAAAAAAATGCAATATGATTTTTCCAACTCCTGGGTATTGAGTCATATTAACTAACATTCACCCACGCTGTCTAGACTAAGTAGAAAGGCCAACCTGAGAGGGAAGCAAGCCGGGACCAAGCTGATACTTCTTCTTTGATAAGCTTTCAATTGTCTTCCTTTAGCTTTGTTTGATACTTAATTTATGTCAAAGCGTTTTATTGAGGATCATTGTTTGATATGACAAAAACTGCTATAATTAATAGTCAGAATTTAAGTTAGTTCACTTTATAAAGCTTGCCTTTATGATTATACTTAACTCGAATAATATTTAGTGACTCAATTGCCTTTAGTAATGCAGGTTTGCCATGTAATCATATTTCTTTATGAAGGGTCGCACTTTGATACCCAGATTTTGAAAAAGTTTCGAGTGTTGCAAGCTGCAAAAAATGCAATGGCTCCATTTGCTAGGTCACAAATTGCCCCAACTTTGTCATCTAGGTTGCATTCTTCACCATCTACCCGAAATTCTGTCCCAGGAACACCTTCTAACAATCCTTCTCCTGGTAGACGTGGTGGCATCTTGGCTCGCAATGGTTCAGCAATTACACTGCTGTCGGGTTTAGGTTCATACACTTCTTTGTTTCCGGGACATTGTACTCCAGTTACACTTTTTGTTTTCCTTGATGATTTTTCTGATGTTAATCCCAGTTCTACTTCTGAAGAGTCAATGGAGACCTCCCCAGTAAACCACGCCTCAGGTTCAAACAGTTTAGCCAGGCCAAGCTTGCCTACGAAAGGATCTGGGTCAGTTGTTATGCTTGCACGCCCTATGAGTAAATCTGAAGGTGGATTCAGGAAGAAACTGCAGTCATCCCTTGAGGCACAGATTCGTTTTTCAATTAAGAAATGTAGGACACTTTCGGGTTCAGATTCTAGTCATGCTGGGTCAAGGACAGGAGGTATTTCTGGTAGTTCAGTGCCTTTGTTTGCACTTGATGCATCAAAAGCTGTGGCACTAGTAGACATACGTTCAAACCAGGTGGGCGAATCTCTCGAGTTTGCCACTGGCCTCGTGGATGATGTTCTAAATGGAAATGCAACCTCAGATTCACTATTGCTTGAAAGCCCTTGCCAGAATGCCAACAAAGAAGGCATTCTATCTGTTAAGGAGTTTATCCACAGGCAGTCTGATATTTTAAGAGGGAAAGTGGGTTTGGTTGCCAACAGCAACAGTGGCTCAGCTGCTGGTGTTGGTATGGTAGCTGTTGCTGCGGCTGCTGCGGCTGCCTCAGCTGCTTCTGGAAAGACAATTCCTACTCCTGAACTTCCTCTTCTGGAGATCTGGTTATCTTCTGCTCAACTTATTCTACAGGGAATTCTTTCTGCAAAACGTGGGTGCATATATGAACCTGAAATTAGCAGAAGAAAACCACGTCAACGTAATGTTGTGTCTCCACCGGGGGAAGGAATTGCTCTGAAAGGTACATATCCTCTAGAAATTGCTGTATCTTATTTAGAATGTGGTATAGGACTGAACGCTAAATTTTCTACTTCCTGGTGCCAAAGATCCCTTCCGGTTGCAAAGGAGGTCTATTTGAATGAGTTGCCTGCTTGTTATCCAACTTCTCAGCATGAGGCTCATTTGGAGAAAGCTTTGTGTGCTTTTAACTTGATGGTCAAGGGACCAGCTGTGCCACTTTTCGTGAAAAAACTGGAGGATGAATGTACATCCATCTGGAGTTCTGGAAGGCAACTATGTGATGCGGTTAGTTTGACTGGAAAACCATGCATTTACCAGAGACATGAGGTTGAAAGTGGTGGTTTTCCCCTGACGGATGAGATGAGGCCACATTCCAGTGGACTTGTATTCCTTCATGCATGCGCTTGCGGTCGCTCTAGACGACTACGATCTGATCCTTTTGATTTTGAAACAGCTAATGTTACTTCCAATAGTTTTCCAGACTGTGACAAGCTTCTTCCTGCACTCCAATTACCCCAGGGAAGTGGTACAGGGCCCATTCAACCATCTTCATGGAGTTTGATTCGAGTCGGTGGTGCAAGGTACTATCAGCCTTCTAAAGGTTTGCTTCAGAGTGGCTTCTGGGCCACTCAGAAATTTCTTTTGAAGTGGATAATTTTTCTCGAGAAACATAAAAATCTAGATGGTGCACCCACAAGTAATTTGCTGCAACTTTCTGTAAATAACTTAGGCAGTGAGTGCAAGGTTGAATCTATGGAAGATGATACAAATAAGGCTGATGCTGCTCAGTTTCATCTGGGAGAAATGCAAAGTGGGGTTGAAATGCAGATTAAAACCCACTCAGAAAATGTTAATTCTGATGACAAAAAGATCAGTTTTGGTAGAGAGATTCCCAAATTTACGATGAGGAAACCTTTTTCTGAGGTTGTTGCTGGATCGGCAGCTTCTAATTCAGGATTTCCTCCACTTCAATCAAGAAAACAATCTTCATTAGGCTCAGAAAAGGGTACTAAGCAAAATATTGCAAGGGACAGGGGCGTGGAGCATATTCAAGAAACCACCGGTAATCAAGGATCTCAAAAAATTGCAGATGTCTCTGCTGTTCATGAAACAGGGAATGGGAATGGGATTGGTATTAATGGAAGCACTGATAGTAAGCCATTTGTCCAGATCGGTAGCAACATAGTTCCAGTGAATATTAAAAATGGTAAAAAGATCAAACCAAACACTTCTTTGAAGCATGTAACGGTATATGTTGGATATGAGCATGAGTGCCCCTATGGACACCGGTTCATATTGACTCCAGAGCATCTCAATGAACTTGGCTCCCCTTATGCAATGTCTGAAGAATCTCATGTCTTGTCATCTGTAAAGAATTCGGACCTGAAAGTCGGGGATCCTCTGAAATTGGTTAAGAATGGTAGCCATGGAAAAATCCAGCAGCGCTCAAATGGGAGGATTAATGCTGCTGTTGATAATGTAAGAAACTTAGACAAGTCAAAAGAGGGTGTGGCTAATGGTAATATATATTTAGATGGGCCAATGCAAGTCTCCAGACAAGGAAAAGAACAAAACAACATGTCAATAATACCTGATACTGTTAAGGATCTTGAAGCCAGTCTTCAGTCTGTTAGCCTTGATGATGGTGGTTATGATTTTGCCTTATTGAACAGAAATATACCGCTATACATGAACTGCCCTCGCTGCAGGGACTCTATGAACAAGAAGGAACCATCAAATGTTAAATTTGCAGGCACAGTATCACAGCTCCAAAGGATCTTTCTGGTAGGAATTCGTAATTTAAAGCCTCTTCTTTCATTTACTGTCTCTTTCTTGAATTTGATCTGATATGGCCTGCACTCAGAGTTTTGAATGTGTATCTGATTCCTTAATGTTTCTACTGGCTAAATTAAGTGCAAATATGTACTTTACCAAACATGAAGTATTCTCTTTGATGCTTGATAGAACACTGAAACAGATTGGTAATATTGCTTAATGGCACTGTTAGTATTAGTAATCATTGATGTAGAAAGGTATCTGGTTTTCCAACTTAATGTGGTCAGATTTATAAATTCATTTACCAAATGACTTATATATGGTCTCGTTTTGTCTAGCAAGAGAAGAAATTAACTGAGACAGTGGATCTTAGAACTGGTGACCAACTATGATGCCTGAAATTCCTTAATTGGTGATAAATATGATTATGGGTTAAGTTTCTTTGTTATTTTTCCTCATGGTTCAGCTGTAATTATTCATTTGGAAGGTCCTATCTGAAAAAAAATTATTCATTAGGAAATTTACTTTGTCATCACTTGTGACTAAGCCTGTACATTTTGTGTAACCCAGCTCTTTTAACATTTTAAAGGACACATGGCACACAAATACAAACTGCTCGCACAAATAAAATAAAGGGTTGATTGTACTTTTGGTCTCTAAAAATATGCAAGTTTTATCAGTGTAGTCCTTAAAGTATCAATTTTATCAATTAGGTCTCTAAAGTATTCAATTCGTGTTTAAATGGTCCTTAAACAGATATATCGTTAATTTTTTGACGGAATAATCATGTATTGGTCATGTGATATCACCTTAAAAAATGACACATGATCACTTCCGTCAAAAATCTTAACGTCTCATTAGGGACTAATGTGACATGAATTGAAACTTTAGAGACCAAATTGATAAAATTAATACAATGAGGACAAAACAGACAAAATATTTATACTTTAGGGGCTAAAAGTGTTATTAACCCTAAAATAAAGTGCTGCTGATTCTAGTAATAGGTATTTTCTTGGATGCATATGGTCAGACAATATGTAGCTTGATAGTCACCAAACTATTTTTCATGTGGCTCAAAGTCCAGACACAACTTCCCTCGTACACATGTTTGTAGATAGTAACTGATGGTCTTACTAGGTAGTTAAAAATGTGGTGGACAGCAGTTATGCTGATTTTATACTCCTGGATTATTGCTGGTTGCAAATGAGCTGCAGCTTCTCTAGGAACAATTCATCTAATGGGTTTTGCAGCAACCTTGTTTAGTTTGAACGTAGGACTTTTACTGGATAAGGTATGACAGAATGAAACTGTAAGCGACAAAACAGAGAAATCACATTCTAAGGATTTGGAAAGGCGAGACATAGCCCGAGGATGGAAGTCTGAGAAGAGGAGTAACCTTTTGAATCCACGGGAAGGCGAGAAAGAAAGGAGATAAATATATGAAATATAAAGAGAAGCAGACTGAGAGGGAACCCTGAATCCACCGTGGGCCATTGATCAACAAGAGAAGAAAAAAGGGGGAAGATAGAATAGTTGCATTTGAGAGAAGAGATGAAAGAGAGATAATAATGGATAATAAATAGAAAGGAGAATAGAAAATCAACGATGAGCAAAAATATAAAAAGATAAACAAGAGTAAGAAGGAACATATGGGGACAGAAAGAAACAGACTAGCTGTGTCCATCACCCAGAGAACTCACTTCTTTGAGGCTGTCCTGCAGCAGCAACTTTGAGAATTATATATAGCATCCACAAAACCCTTCAGTCAAGTAGAAATGATGAAATTGGTCGTTTGCATATTGAGCAATTAAATGCAACTCCCCGTACACTAAAAGCACCTAAACTTCAAACATAACAAGATAGTAAGAACGTGACATTATATGGCCCTGAGATACGCATGTATGTTGCTGTGGAGTCTGAAACAGACATCAATGTTGGTGCTCTATTAGTAAGATTCGGTCTAATTTTATTCTATATTGCGGTGTGTGGATAATTTAGTCCTTCAACACTCTTTTTCTGTGCCATCAATCCCTCCAAAAAAAAAAAAAACCAAAAACAAACCAAAGAAAGAACCCAACAAACAATTAAAAAAAATTCTCTAATGCATCTTTGTCTAGCTACACCTCAGAGTGCAATATGCCGTTCTTATTTATTTTTTTCAAGAGTAGATGCATGCATTGTATGCAAGGATCGAAATTTGGTTCTTTTCTACCGAAACAATCAAAACGTTTCTATTTTCAAGGCAACCAACAATAATCAATGGCTCACCATCAAAATTCCAATGTTTCAAGGTGATTCGGAATGTTTTGGGATGTTTTTATCAATGATTGGGAAATAAATGTTAATTTTTTTCTCCTTTTTCATTTTGTTTCCAATGAGACCAAAACCATTCACTGTAATGAAATTTTGATTTTTGATTGTGTAAACTCTGTGGTGCTATTTTTATTGCTGTTCTTATGGCCTTTTTGAGGCCTGTATGCATGTTATTTTTTGCCTCACCAGGTCAAATTGACGTTGACTCAAACTTACATGTAGGGTACAATGCAAACTTCTTTTGATGCTTATGGTGTGTATATTTAATAAATATCATCTTATTCCATTGGTTTCCTCCACTGGAGTTTTGACATTGCTTTGTTGGTTGCCCTCTGTCATTTCAAGGTTGCATCCTTTTTTTGTTTCCTTTTTCTTGTTAAATAAGTAGGTAATGGAATAGAGTTATGTATTTCTTGTTATTATTAAAGATAATACTAATAGCAGATCAAGCTTTGGGTGGATTACTTGGCGCAAAAATAAATTCGGGCTGGATGCATTACTTTTTGTTTTTTGAATTTAATATCTATGGGTTTCCAATAGTAGATAATAGGTCAGAGAACATGATTTTTGACCAATCGTTTCTTTGATGCATAATTATTTTCACTTATGAACTAAATTTCATTTTATTGCTCTTTATCCTTGAAATTAAAATTTTAATTTAACTAGTTATATGATATTTGCATTAGCAAAAATGCATCGGGTGCTTAATCACCCTGAAGGGAGATTGATCGTTGAAGATGAACACCACAGCCCTTTTCTTTTTCTTTTTCTAGTTCAGTCTTGACTGAGTTTGGTTGAGGAATTACAAAAGGAAACAAGATTTGGGAACTTTAGTTGAGTTTGAGAAGGTAGCCAGAGTGTGGTTGCATGTCCAATGAAATGAGGAATGGCTCCAGTGTCATTTGTTTGATCTGAATGCGGCCATCATGTAAGGACAGAGAATAGCTAAGACAAGTGATCAGATGTAATAAGTCTACGAAAACTCAATACCATTAGATTTGATGGTTTTTCAAGGTCAAATGCTATGTAAAGCACGACGAAGCGAAACGAATTCCATTATACATTCAAATGTGGGTTGTTTCATTGTATTTTTAGTTGGTATTTATGATTAGACATTGATGGGTGAATTTTGCATGCTGACATTGTAATATCTAGTAGCATGTTTGCGACTATGCAGACAGATTGTAGGAGCTCATTGACCTCAAATATTCATTAGTTATTGATTTATTCATTAGTTGGAATTGAAATATGCTGCGTCTTGTGTAGGTCACACCACCCTTTCCAGTTATGTTAGCAACATGCCCGGTTGTACAATTTGAGGTACGTATTAGTTGGGTTACTGTAATTTGTTCACGACTATGGGATTTGTCAAATTTTACTGTATGACTCCAGTCTCATGAATGAGGGATATCTTTGGCAACCCATCTTCTATGAGGACACATGGCTCTCAAAATTGCAACTGCCCCCTTTCGCATTTGGATTGAATACCCTCTTGTGGGATAATTTAGAAGTTGGATCCCAACCGTGCATTACATCCACTTGTTCATTATTACTGTTCTCGTAATATGTTTAGAGACCTGGTTGGCAGTTGGCACATATTTTGTGCTGCTTTCTCCATCTAGTGGTTGGAATGTTTGGAAGTTGCAATTTTGTTTTTTGTCATTGGATCAGTTTTATTTACTGTTTATGATTTGCAGGCATCAAGCCTACCTGCATCCATTTTGGACCGTCAACAGAAACTGCAGTTCAGCCTTGGCTGCCGTGTGATTTTGCCTCCAGAGAGTTTCCTCTCGCTCAGGCTTCCATTTGTTTATGGTGTCCAACTAGAAGATGGAAATCTGCACCCTCTTAAACCTTTTCAACAGCAACCAGAACTAACTGCCTGGATTACCCAAGGCTCAACATTGCAGGTCTTGTCCAAGGGAAGCAATGCTGTTGAGGAATCACTTACATAGTACTGAACCTATGAGTCGAGGCAGTGGTGATTTACTTCTATCGAGAGTTTGCAGAGGAAATTTTCTTTGGACATTTCTGCCCAGCCTCAGGTGAGAATAATGTTTGACGCATACTTAATTCTTTAAAGGATAAATTTCACGAATGCCCCCTGGAAAATAGCCTAATTGCAGGGACACCCCCTATAGTTTCTGAAATATTACTATCACCCCATGTCAGATTTTGTCTTTAACGAAATAGACGGAAATTCTACTTTTACATAATTACCGTTAACAGAAAACCCTTTTTACTCATTTACCCTTAACAGAACATTAAATTTAATTAAAATTGATTTTCAATTTCATCAGTTTCATCAAATTTATCAATTTCATAGTTAATTTTATCAATTGACTTTTACTTTCATTAATTCAGATATTAATTTCATCACATTACCACTAATTTCATCAATTTAACATCAAATTAATATATAATTTTATCAAATTCGTATTAAATTTCATCAAATTAATATTTTAAAATTTAATTTCGTCAAATTAACATTCAATTTATTTAATTTAGAATTTAGTTTCATCAAATTGACATTTAGTTTCATTAATTCAAATATTAATTTCATCACACTAACCCTAATTTCATCAATTTAATACCAAATTAATATTTAATTTCATTGAATTCATATTGAACTTCATCAAATTAACATTTTAAGATTGATTTTTTTCACAATAGCATTCAATTTATTTAATATAGAATTTAGTTTCATCAAATTGATATTTAATTTCATTAATTCAAATATTAATTTCATCACATTAACATTAATTTCATCTATTTACCACCAAATTAACATTTTAAAATTTAATTTCGTCAAATTAAAGTCAAATTAATATTCAATTTATTTAATTTAGAATTTAGTTTCATCAATTGAATTTCAATTTATCAAATTAAAATTCAATTTAATCCAATTAACACCTATTTTATCAAATTTAATACCAATTAGCATTCAATTTCATGACACACCTATTTTGTTAGATGTTAACAATCAACTTCATGTTATTAATGAAATAGAATATCAAATTGCTATTAATTTGGCGAAATTAAAGGTTGATTTGAGGAAAATTGAATATTTATTTGATGAAATTTGAGGTCAATTTTGTGTTAATTTAATAAAATTGAATGACGATTGGTTGGATGTAGATTCGCTAACATCATCACTTTTTTGGCCTTGTCAGTAGTATCATATCATTGACAGTAGGGGTAGTAATTGAAACAGACATATGAATTATAGGGGCGGAACAGTGATATTTGAAAAACCATAGGGGTGTCCCTGTAATTAGGTTATTTTCTAAGGGTGTTTGTGAAAGTTACCCTTCTTTAAATCTTTGTTGTTCTTCATTTAATTGACAGTCTCTGCTCTAGCATATCTTTTTTTTTTTTTAACTCTTGTTATGTATATCTGTTCCGCCTCTTTTGCAAACACTGTTTGCAGTAGATATTGGCTGATTTTTCAGTTTAAATAGATTCCCTTGGAAACAATCAGAAAAATGAAAAAAAAAATAGTTTTCTTGTGTAGCACCGAGCACTGCAACTTTTTGGACAACATTCTGGAGATAAATACTGAAGTCAGTATTTCATAACCTTGAGATACTTATTTTTATAAAGTATAATCATATTAAGTCAAATGCGCTAAAGGGGAAAGTGGAGATGGTGTTGGCATGTTATGTCTTTTGTGAGTGAAATTAGCCAAACTGTATGATGTCGTTGTAAGCCAATGACGATTAAGGGAATTATGAAACACTATGTTAAAAAATTAGTTCTAGTTGATATGTGCATGTTAAGGATTCTGAGAAGCAAGTGAGGGCAAATAATCTGCACACTTCATGTTAAAAAATTAGTTCTAGTTGATATGTGCATGTTAAGGATTCTGAGAAGCAAGTGAGGGCAAATAATCTGCACACTTCTAGAAGGGGAACCTACGACAATTGGTGTACTAAAGTTGCAGCGGAAGGATCATTCAAAAAGGCCTTTGATAATAGTTTGGCTTTTTTAACATGTTTCTTTAAATTTTTTAAAGCATGTAACTAAAAACCAATTGGTAATTGATGGATAGGTCCACAAGGGTCATATATTGGCTGGGAGATATTATTTCATCAATGCGTGGTAAGCTCTAACACTACCCTGTACCTCTAACACAATCATGTAGGTCAGAATTCCACTTGCACGTGAATAGATAAACAAAAGAATCAGTTTGGAAATTTGGATACATGACAAGTGCATATATTCTACAAACAAAGGGGAATTTAATTACCAAATTGAGTCATGCCCAAACCCTGCCGGAGCCCATCGTTGATGCTAACATCCAACGCAAAACCAATTGGTAATAGGCAGATGGGTCCACAAGGATCATATACTAGTTTGATGGATGATATTTTTTCGATGTGGGACAAACTGGGACAAAGCCAAATCCAGTATGAAATATTTGAAGCAGTGATGACTTGAGTCAATACAAATGGACTATCAAGGTGCCCAATGGCTTCATATTCTCAAAAACCTTTTTTTTTTGCTAGATCTTGTGGGATTTCTACAAGTCAGATTCCTTTTGAACACTTGACTAATAATTTCGTGGGTGACCAATTATTCTGCTAATCTGCAAAATCCACAACATAAAATGGTACTTCCAAATATATACGAATTTTCTACATGTTTAATTCTTGTCAACTCTGCTGGGATGGTCCTTTTGCTAAAGTTTTTGGTACTCTCTTTATATGATTTGGAAGAAAAAACTAGTTTGGTTTGGTCAATCATTTGAGGCAGGTTGAATATGTTGTGGAGTATATTGTAATTCATGAGTGTCTCATGGTAGTGAGGGTTTTTGTAATTATGTTTGAGTTGCAGAGATTTAAATTGTATTGCTCTGATTCTCACATGTGTGAGCTTTTGTCTCGAGGTTCGTTTTGCCTTTTTTGTCTTTACTATCATCAGTTTCTTAAAAAGTCTTTAGAAGCCCCCTCTTAATTTATTTGTGGATTGTTCTGAGCACTTCACCACTTAATCGAAAAGCAACAAGGCGACTACTTTTGTGATTTTTTCTTTTTGCTTGGTGATGAGGATGATTTCTAAGGTGGAAACATTGACAATTAGTTGCTTGACTTGTGTATTTTCTGTTTTCACATGTTAGGATGTGGGATATTATTGGTGTCTTTTTTAATTTAAATTTTCATGCTTTTGGTTGCCATTAAGATCGAGATATTATTGGTGTTTGTTTCATTTTAAACATTTATGCTTTTGATTGCATTTGAACATTTAGTAGTAACTGAACTATAATATTTGCTTGGTTTGTATACTTTCGTCTCACTGCGATCAAGCTCTCGCTTTGCCTGTCGCCTCTTGCCTAGGCCTCAAGAGACCTAAACACTTCAATATGCTTTACGCCTTAAATAGCACTGGTCACATTAGAGTATTGTTACGTTCTACTGGGCTGAGAACTGTACATGGATGAAATTAGGCGGTGATTTAAGAAGGTTCTACATAGTAAACTCCAGATTTTAATCTAAATTGAATTAATTTCTGTTTTTACGACTTTAGGAGGATTCTGATCTCTTTCTTGGGATTTGAGGAATATGTTTATCAACTGGATGCAGGAAATGCAAAAAGCTATATAAAATCATCAAGAATTAAGGAACATAATTTGGTTACAAAAGAGACTGGATTGGATATGAAAGGGAAGCTATGAGCTAGGCACATTCAAGGGAGTACATTAAATTACATCTATTTTTTGTCTGTGTAATTAATTGCAGAGCCAACAACTGTATACTTTTGATTGAGATGGTGGGTTCCAACTTGAGGACAACCACTTTGTGAATAGTGTTGAAGGTTAGGTCTCTACCCAATCTTGCATCTCCTAGTTTCAGACCCCTATTAATGGGGAGGAAACTGGTGGTTAATTTTTAAAAATTTTTTTGACTGTAGAATCTAACTTTGTCCATCTAAATAGTGGAAATGTGTGGGACAAGGGCTAGCAGAAGTAAAAATACGGTAACCTTGTTTTTCTTTTAATTTTGACACCAGTGGTATTTTGGGTGAGGCTTTTAATGTAGGATATCCAACATTGTACGGATCCCACGTCAAGGACTCCTAACTTTTCCGGAGTGCTTGTATGAAGGAATTTTTTATTCTTATAATTATGAATTAGTTTTAACTATCTACCCACTTTTTTTTTTTTAACCATGATTTTGCAGTATGGATCTTGCAGTTGGTATTGCTGCTATGAATTTGATAAATTTGTCGAACGTAACGTTAACTCGTAGCAGTCTCAAAGTAAAGCTAGATGTTTGTGTTGTCTCATTTTTGTTTAATGGTTACATTTGCCCAGGATAAGGAGTTAATGGTATAAGGTTTTGGTGCATCTGGGGGTTGCTGATCTGCAGTCAAGAGTAAATGCAGAACTGGAGAATGTTCAGCTGTTGACAGGTAGTATCTTCATCACAGTAATTTTTAGATGTAAACCTGTTCCACCGGGACACATATCTCATTGAAGGTTGATGCTCATGCAGTGATCAGTTGGTCCTCTAAATGGCTGGTTCATGGATGGAGGAGAACTTCAAAGCCTCTAGGTATGCTTTCTTTATCTTTGCATGCCTGCTTCCTCAATCCATATTTTCCCATTGAACTGGAGTTATTAGCAAATGACTCAGATGATTTGGTTTTGTGATTTGTAACTGCAGCTCTCTATGATTCAGCCATCAGAGAGTTCTGGAAGTTGTGCTTTCATATTATGTAATTTAATTTTCTGGCATATACTGTAGGACTATGCAAATGTGCAATTGCTTGGGTACTCAAATTGGGTTTCTTTAACATTAAAGTAGTTTGTACACCTTAGGTAATTGACATAAGTTTGTCTCTACCAGGATAAACAATATTTTAATACTAGGTGAAAGAAAGTGTCATGATTGCATCTTACATCGGCCTAAGGTGGTTAGGAATAATTTGAATCATGTGTGATCATAAATGAGTTTTATTTGTATGGCGTCTTTTTACTTTTAATACAATTGTGTTTCCTATCATAAAAATAATTTGAATCAATGTCTTAACAGTCGGTGCATTGTGACCCCACATGAACTTTTAATGATTCCAGTTGGGTTTAAATATAGCAAATCAAAACCAGAAAGAACCAAAGGGTAAATTGGCTTTGCTGATTGAAGCAATCAAATTTGCGTGTTTCAAGATCCAGTTATGTTGATGAAGAGGGAAGAGCTTGCAGATCAACAAAAATTAATATGTGGTTGCATGCTTGACACATTAATGAATAACTAATCCAGTTGTTAAAAATGTCAAGGAAGTATCTTAAGTTAGGAATGCAGGTGAACTGTTCTTATTGATTAAGCATATACCTATTAGTTTGATAGGTAGCATGCATTCATCTGTATCCAAGCTAAAACTTGAACCTGCACCCCTCCTCTTGCCCAAGTTAATGACTCATGATCAGACAAAGCACTTTTCAGCTCTGCTTTGATCGGTGTACTTATTGGAGAACCATAAGAACTCTAAAGCTTTTGGGCAATCCTATGGTTTCCCACAACGCCATGCTTTCCCAATCAACGCACTACTCTAGATTCATGTTGATTGATATCTGTGGTGTCTCATGTCCAATAGACACGAGTATTGCTTTAATTTCTTCAGTGCTCTATTATTTATCTATATTGCCTATATATTTGTAGATGCTATTACACCGTTTTTTTTTTTCTGGAGGAAAGAAAAAGTGGAGGTATTAGGCATTGAGGGACAGAACTTGAACATGACAAAATACGCTCTTGGTGAGGAATCCTAACATCACCTAGAAGTGGAATGTACTGAACGATAAGATCTGTTGCAATTTGAAGGGACTTTTGTTTCAGAGGCAATGAAGCTAGAGGATCAGCAAATGAAAAAACATGAGAGAATGCAAATGCTGCTAGTAGTGCAGCCACTGGACGTTTCTGGACAAGAAAGAGCGACCAGGGTGATGTTTCCAGCTGATCATGAGCAGGCTGACATGTCATTGGTCGATCGACCTGGTAAAAAATGGTTGACTAAACTTGCTTTGAGAATGTTTCAGCCATATACTTACATCCAGTACCTTTGGCGTGCTTTATTACTCACAGCTTAGCTTATGATAAAATGCTAATCCCTCTATCTGGCATACAGAACTTTTTAATATATGTCTACATAAATGGTTTGTAAAGATAGTGGATGTTGGTTAATGTGTGGGTTAATGGCCTTTTCCTACTAATATGAGTATCATTTTTTGATGTTTACTTTGACATTGTAACATCCATTAGGCGATTCCTCTTTTTTTGGTCAGATGCTATTACAGGGGAGGGGAATAATGAGGTTCAAACCTACGACCTTAAGTTCTAACAACAGGGATGGTGGTCATTAGGCCAACTGCTAATTTCCGTTAGCCTATTCCCAAGTTTTGGAGAATGTCTTCATAGCTGAAGATGATAAGTGTGGCAATGTAGCATTAAGTTGGTGAGTAGCTGGGGTTGAACTGCCCTTGTTTGACAGGTTATGGTACTGCAGAAGCAGGCATTTAATGACTTGGAATTGGATTTATGACTCAAGATAAGCCTGACAGGGAAGATGGAGTTTGGATATTGTTGTATTATTATTATTTTATTTCTTGTTATAGTTGTGGAAACAGGACCATATTGTTCCATAAATTGATAGAAATGTATGGTTACATACGTTGTTAGAGAGAGGAAATAGTTAGTTGGCCTAGTAGCAAGTATGGGATTACTAACCCCACGGGTGGCCCAGCGGGTAAAGTTAACTATGGGGCGCGTTGTATATGCAGATGTTTTGAATTTGACACTGGTTAATGTATCTTGAATTAATCAATATTTATGGCTTGCAGGTAATTCAGGTTTATTCAGAAGGATGAGTCCAAAAAGCCCTGCCTCGGAAGAGTTCCAGGTCAAGAAAAAAAAGGGTATTCCAATTCTTTTGGTATACTTAAAAATCAACAGATCAATTAAAGTTTATAGAATTGATATTCCGAGTGAATCAACATGTATAGAGTAGAACTTTGAACTAATATTTGTGCACAAATCAACAACTTGGATTTTATTTTATTTTTTAATCCCTTCTTGTTCCTTATAGATATACCTATATATGTACACGCTTCCCTATGCTTGTGCCAAACTTGCTTTGTTTAATGACGGATATAATAAAATTTTATGTTGAAAAATTTATTTTTCGATATGCCACGATTTTTTTTATTATAAACAATAATAGTAAACATATCGTTTTATATACTTGAATCATAATAATAAATTCAGACAAAAAAAAAATCATAATAATATAAAGGAAAAATTTCAGCCACACTTTTTTTAATTTATCATATTTTTAAGGATGCCCCTATATTATTCAAAATATTATTGACACTCTTTTTAGTTTATATTTAAACATTATTGACACTACTTGTTATTAAACAACCGTTTTAAACAAGAAAAATTTGTCTAAAATATAAAAAAATTGTCCCTGTATAAATTCCAAACAATCTTTTTATATAAATTTTGATTAAAATTTGATTCGAGTTGATTAAATTTTGTTGTTTTTAATGTATTAAAATTCGAACTGTTTTGAGCTCTACTTAAACTATTAGCGCAGATTAAAATCTATATTTTTTCTTTATTAAATTTCATGCCAATTAAAGTGCAAGTTGATTAAAATTTGAATTGGCTCAAATTTTAGTACTTAAAATAATATAATTTTTAATCGACTAGAATTTTAATAGCTAAAAAATGAATTTTAATTAGCTTGAATCGTATTTTAATATGTAAAATAATTTAGAAAATAGAGGATGTCTCATTAAAGATATATCTATCTAGAAGGACCGTAGATGAAAGTTTTACTAAAATATATCATATATAATTTAGTAAAATTATATTCTAATTAATATTTTTAATCTGACAGATGGTGTCAGTGAAAATTCATAAAATAGAGGGGAATGTGACTAAAATTTTTCCTAATATGAAAAACAGAATACCTAATATCATAGAGATGTAACGTAAAACATGCAAATGTGTGAATGTGTGTATGTGTGTGTGTCAAAAATGGACTGCGTTTGTGAAGCCTGTGGTGGCTCCACCACCGGTCCTTGTAGAGCTGTCACCGATAAGAGAGCCAGCCTGGTGGCATTACCAGAGGGGATAGCCCTATCATTTTGTGGGATAAGAGAAGAGGGAGGGAGGCCCATGCCTATATCATTCTTTTCGGTGAGAGAAACATTCATTGATCACCACCACTCCAAAAGAATGAATCACATGACATTTTTTAATGCCTTTTTTGAGAAAGACATGGAAACAAGGTTCAAGTTATTATTCATTTCTAAAATTTTTTTCATCGACTCAATTAAGGTATTAGTGATTTTTCCTATTCGATAACAAAGATCGCATCTTTTTTTTCACTTCCTTTAAATAAGAGTTTTACTTGTTCGAAATTGTTATGTTTTCGACAATTTGAATTGATCTCAATTTTTTTTTTCAATCGACCATATCTCGATCACATTGATTTGTAACATAACATTTTTAAAATGAGGGTTGATATAATTGGATCATATCTTTTATTATTATACCAAAATTATACAAGGTGAAGAAAAAAAAAAGGAAATAAAAAATAATATATGAACATGAAACATCTAAGCATGTTCAATACATAATAATGAACTTATTTTATATTCTTTTCTTGCCCACAGGATAAGAATGAATATATTCACTTTATAGAGGACTCAAGCCATTTGTTTTTCTATTCCTTCGAGTGGATAATGTTCCTATTTTCCTTTCTTTTCTTTCTTTTTTTTGGCTTGTTGTTTTGGGTCAGTGAGAAACTTCGCATTTTTCAGTGAGGTTTAGTCATAGAGGCAAATCAATTTGCACTTGATAGCATAGAAAGGAATCTTAAGGTGTACTTTGAGTGGTAATAAGGGTTAGTTGTAAATTTAGATGTCATAGTTTAGAACATTGACAATTTCATGGAATCAAGTTATAAGAAATTTATCTGTCATGAATACCTTAACTTCGATGTGGATGATTTGTATTTGACCAGACCGGAAAGATAATTAATTAAGACGTGTATAAACTAGCTCGAACACCTTTAACCGTTGAACCCAAAAAAAAAAGATAATGTAGAAAGGTAAAATAGGATTCCATTTTTCTATTAGGATGTTTGACTCAAGTGGGAGGGAGGAGATACATTGGATCTTTTTAAATACTTGGGGGTTAGTTGAAACAGAACCAAAAATCAAAAACTTAATTGAAATTAGGTGAAAAGGTTAAAGGACAAATGTACTTTTTTGCTCTTTATGTAGCCTTAAATATCCCTAGGCCCTACCAACCCAATCAAGTGAAAACACACCCATTTTGTCGTAAGGAGTTTCTCAAGGAAATGGATGGAAGGGACACATTCAAATTTCTAAATAGTTGAAGGACTTAATTCAGGAAAAAATAAAAATTATGTGCTTAATTAAAATTGAGTCTAAAGATCTAGGGGCTAAATATGATTTATATCCTTGAGGAAAATATATCAAATTACCAATTATTGCAAGTTTGAATTTTGAATGCTTTTCTCACATGTCTTTGCAAAAAAGTGTAAAATCAAACAGCAAGCAAATGGTTTTGGTGGCAACCACTTTTTATTTTGTCGTTTTGATGAAATATGCTCCTAAATAATGCAATGAAAGCTCAAAATAAAAAAGAAACAAGAGAGAGAGAGAGAGAAAGAAGTTATTTCAATGCTGATCTCATTTGGATAGGAAGAGATATTGATAAATTATTCCAAGGATGTTTACTACTCAACTGGTAGATTAGGTGAGCCAGCTATGATCGCTAAACTTGTCAAACCACCAACATATACAAAATTGAATAATAGGTTTCAATATAGTTAAGGAAAATGGATTTTAGAAGTAGGATATGAAAGTTTATTTATTTATTATTTTTAATGTTATAATTTTTCAATTTTAAGAGATGGGAATAAAAGAGAGCGCGGAAAGACCACCCCAATAGACCCTCATTGGTGGGATCATGATGACTCTCGTTACTCTTCTCTGAAAGGAATTTAGTTAAGTTAATATAACGGTCAACTACTGAGTCTCAATATAAATTCTAAAACTCGAATCTCCAATTTTAAAATGAGTACGAAAATTTATTTATATACAATGGATAACACCTATAATCTATGGACGACTAGTGGAGTTCATAAAAAAAAAAAAGGTCTATTACAAAGTTGTCCATTCTCTCTATATCTCTACTTGTTGGGTGGTTGCAAATAATAGTGTGGCAAATATCATCAAATTTTTTAAAGGCTCGATCATGAGGAGAAAGTCAACAACTCAAGCTAAAGCTAAACAATCGACCCTAACAAGAAAAAGAGAGCCTTGGGAGCCTTATGCGGCTAATAGAGGAGTTCTTATTATTAGAGAGAGAGAGAGAGAGAATTTATTTCAACGATGGTAGGTTTCTTGCCACACTGAATGTTGCAGTGGTAGTAGGTTGTTGCCACTTAGTGAACTGCCTCATCAGAGGATCTGCCCAATAAACCCATTGTTTCTAAATTCTAAAGTTTTTAGGGTTAACCCCAAGGAACAACTCAAGTAATAAAGAAACGATTTGCAAATTTAGACGTCCTTAGTTTAAATTTAAACAACTCCTTAGGGTTAGGCCTTGAGAGATTTATTTCTTATGAATACTTTAGTCCTGACGTAGATAATCTACCTTTGACCAGACTAAAGAAAGAATTAGTCAAAACGCGCTTAAGTTAGTCCGAACACTACTAGCCGTTGAACCAAAAAAAAAAAAAGTTTTTAGGGTTAGAATATGGTACTGTAACAAAACATACAATTTTTTGTAGATTAAGTTATGATCGATTCTAAAATTTTAGGATACATCCAACATATCCTTAATATGTATAACTGATTTAGGATTGGTTTTAAAATGTTGGATTCTATCCCAAACATCTATCTGTAAATACTCATACCCTGATCATTTAATGTTTGAGACCGATTTTAAATTAACACGTTCAAATTATACCCCTATTAAATACTTGTCGCCTTTTGGTATAAAATAGAATAGGTAGAAAACGACTCAAACCAAACTTGATAATTATTCCTATTCGAAATTTGTGTAGCACCTTCAATAATTTTTTCTCATATGAAAACCGACTAATACTTTTTTCATAAAACAACTAAGGCATCACATGTCATAATAATTTGGAAAGGAACTATTCATAGGTGGGGTTCAAGATGTTGTCTCCAAATGGAATCTTTCTCAACAATAACGTGTGTGCGCTACATTTTGAAAGTGTTTGTCATCTGGCTCCTTAAAGCAAAAGTTTACCAAATTGATTGTAAATATAAAGAGTACAAACTAATTTTGAAAAATTAAAGGAGGCTATTTGAGAACTGTTTGGTTTGTATATCAGAAACTGTTTTTCTGTTTTCGAAAATAGTTTTTGGAAGAAAAGTTGTTTGGTCAGTTTTTTTTTGTTTTTGTTTTTAAAAAATTGAGAATAAAAATTGGGTAGATTTAGAAACTAAGTTATGATTGTTTTATGTGTTTTTTGAAATAACATTTTTCAGACTTTAGAAAACACTGCCACCACCACCACCACCACCAACACTATCATATTCACCACCATCACATTTTTGTTTTTATTATTTTTTGGGTTACTGTCCAAATAAGATTTATTATTTTTTCTTCCGTAAAATTATTTTTGAATCATATACCAAACAAGTTTTGCAACAAAAAAAACATAAAAACACAATTTTTTAAAGTTCTTCCCAAAAATAATTCTCGAATACTATTGTTTTGAGACGCAAACTAAATAGAGCCAAATTTTGGTCATTTTACCATGAGGTCCTTCACTGATAATGTAATTCATTGAATAAAAAGTTGTACCCGTGTGCACAAGGTTTGACCTAAAATATGATTTCGATATGGAAATGTCATGCAAAATTATTTATTTTGAAGAGATTAATTTTCAAACTAGACTTGCAATGTATTGCGTTGCAGATAATTATCATTATATATCTTTAAAAAATAAAACAAATTAAGTATATTGAAAGATTACCCAATATAGAAGTAGAACCGGGGGTTTACAATACCTAAGTAAGTTTGGTATATTTAAAACAAAAATTAGTTCACGCATAAAGCTCGTACCACCACGGATTTAAAAATGCTTATATGCATGCAGTCTTACCTTACAATTTAGAGAGATAATTTTTGCGGTGTAAAAATTTGATGCTCCTATCATAATAAAATAATCTTATTATCATAGGAACAATGCTACAGATTTGAGATCTCAAATCAATCTAGATTATTATATCAGTGAGTTCCGTTAATAAAAATTAACAGGACCCACTCATCTAACAATCCCGACTCATTTTCGATACCTTTTGGGATCCAAAGTATCTTCTCGAGTAAAAACCAAAATTGTGGCAGGGAGCTGGGTTTGAAATCACGAAAAAGTTCCATGAATGGTTACTGTTATATTTACTCGCCTGATCGAATGGTTACTGTAAAGTTTGACTTTTGGGGCTTTTTGTGATTATAATTAAAAGTAAGCTTTATTAGTTTTTTTAACATGGGTTGGTTGCTCAATCATGTAGGATAATAATATATATCAAGGAAGTAGGTTATCTAAACTCAATCATTATCTCCAGTTTTGGATTTAAATTTTGCCCCAATTATTATAATATTTTGTACTTGGGCGGGCCCATACCTAAACTAAAATTGTTGCTTGTCACTGTAAGGATAAACGTATCCATAAGAGGGAATAAACCATCAATACCTCTGCCGTCGCCACCAATATCAGAAGGGTATTTTGGACAAATTGACCTTAATCTCACCTCTGAATCCTGAGTAAACTGGTGCATGGGATGGATATAGAATTAATACGAGTAAGACTGTCCATATAGAATTAATATGGATAAGACTGTCCCTATGTTGTGTTTATCTCCTGTGATGGATGGATTACACAGGATTGAATGTGGTTATCCTTTTTTTTTTTAATACCACCACTACACAACATAACATATAATTATTGTTGAATTTATTCTAATTATACAAATATCTTAACAATATAATATAGTATGAATAACAATATAATATATATATATATATATATATATAATGTCGTGGGCATAATTTTTGTGTATTATTTTTTTT
Source organism: Ilex paraguariensis (assembly GCA_963454935.2). Taxonomy (NCBI): domain Eukaryota; kingdom Viridiplantae; phylum Streptophyta; class Magnoliopsida; order Aquifoliales; family Aquifoliaceae; genus Ilex; species Ilex paraguariensis. The sequence continues at coordinate 3,789 of CAUOFW020001019.1, read as the reverse complement.
ATACCACCTGATTTGGTATAATTATAATCATTGAATATTTAATACTCGGTAAAACCTGCTAATTTAATGGGATATATTGAAGTGATCTACACAGATAGTGTAGAAAGGGGTGTGTAGTATTATTATAAATATATCTATAATATATAGTATGACTGCTTTCAATTAAGTTTATTTGACGATTTCAAATAAATTTATTCGACGGTTATCAAAATTTATTTCACAAGTATTCATATTGTATCGTATTGTCAAACACAAATAATTCCTTATATATATAATAAAATAACTTACAATTCAAATTTCAAAAATAAACAAAATGATTTTTACTATTTGTGGTTGAGATCGCTTTAAATTTTATTTTAAAATTAATCTAATGGTTAATATTAACACTCTAAATTTAATAGGAAAAAAAGTCCATGCGGGTGTGTTTGGAGTGACTTTTTAAAAGTATTTCTATAAATTACATTTCATAAATACTTTAAAATAAAAATAGTATTTAAAACCGCCTCACTGCCACCCTTACCACCACCACCACATTCACCACTGTCACCACCACTACCATCACCACCACCACCACGGTTATTACTACCCAATACAATCATCATTGTCTTGTATCACACTATTGCCGCCTATCACCCTTCACTTCCACTATAAATCGATATTTAAATTTTTTTATTTCTTAAATATAAATATAAATATATTTATTATTTATTATTTATTATTCTGACAATAACTATTATTAACCCTCGTAGAGAAATCTTATGGTGTTGAAATCTTTTAGCTTCTACTATATATATATATATATATATATATATATATATATATATATATATATATATATATATATATATATATATATATATCTTTTAGCTTCTATCAGGGTTAATAGTGCATGAAGAATATTATGTTATGGTGGCGTAAAAGAAGTTGCTGATAGAAAGAAATCTGGGTCTAGACCATTCCACTACTGATTGTATTGAATTGAATCTCCAAGACCAATAAAAGTTAAAAGAAAAGGTGACAAACTCATTCTTTGCAGTCACATTCATATGACGTGGCCCTTATCTGTAGATACACGTGTCACCCTTATAACATTTCGGAGGTGAATGCTTAGTTGTCAGTACAGGTATGGGATGGTCACCCAGCCACAAATGAAGTCGTATAATATTTCCATCCTGTTCTTTTGAACTTTTTTTTTTTTTGTCCTCTTGAACCCCGGGCTAGCGAAACAGAGGTTAATTCAAAAAGTAAAATAAAAAAATCAAATTTTAAAAAACCCTTGAAATTATTTAAAGTGTTCGAGAAAAAATTAATTTTTTTTAAATAAAATCCTTTTTTTCTTTTTTTTCTTTTGGTACTAATAAAAATTGTTTTTTCTGAATAAGTCCAAGTCCAGATAAGATTTCTTTTTCCCTGACTATTCCAGAAGCTGATGTTTTCGATTAGCTTTCACACAGACAAAATATTATTTAATGGGGAGTTGATTAACGTTATAAATCATAATAGAATCATTTACTAAAGGGGGTGAAGATGAGAACTTTAATCTAATGGAATCAACTGTATTCTTTAAAATCTTATGTCCTTGAAAGGAGGTCCAAACAAAAGTATAGGTTATTAAAAGGTGGATTATGATAAGCTACTCAATGCTTTTGTATTAATCTAATCCAACGTTTGGTATAGTATGGCATTAATATATTGATTAAAATTTAAATTTTGGTACTAATTTTGATGTTCGATATTACCCCTTGGCAATACCAGCTGACCGGATACCGGCTATAATAATTTCCCAACAACCCACCGCTCTCAATATAATGTTGTCATCCATGCTCGGACATCTTGCCACAAACCTCACAGCCTAAAGAGTGTGAGACTGAGACTTCCCCTCTTTCTCCTATCTTGATCCTCAAACCCTATCGATTTCATTCCTCCAAACCCAACAATGCCTTTTGTGTATGAGAGAATAGCGATCGGCAACCACCACGAGCTCCGCCAATCCGGCAGTCTCAAGGCGGCGTTGGCCGAGTTCATAAGCACCCTTATATTTGTCTTCGCCGGCGAAGGCTCCGGCATGGCATTCAACAAGATCACGGGAAACGGTGCCACCACCCCAGCCGGACTTGTTGCCGCCGCGTTGGCTCATGCGTTCGGGTTGTTTGTGGCGGTGGCCATCTCAGCTAACATCTCCGGCGGCCATGTCAACCCTGCAGTCACTTTTGGGTTGTTCCTTGGTGGTAACATAACCCTTTTCCGTGGCATTTTGTACATAATTGCTCAGCTGCTTGGATCCACCATCGCTTGCTTGCTCCTCCTGTTCGCCACCGGTGGCTTAGTAAGCACAACTGATCAAACATGAAAGTTGGCTTTTATAGTTAGTTTGACCATTAATTTTTATCTATTTTTTTTTAAACCAAAAAGTGGACAAATAAATGAATAAAAATGGGATCTAAAATTATATAATAATATTATTTAGAATAAAAATGGGATCTAGTAAGATAGTTTCCTTATAACCATTAGGTTAACACTTGATCAATTTAAATAAATTAAGCCTCAATAACATTGTTTGTTTAAAGCGATAGTATTAGACTTTTGTATCAACTATCAAGAAGGACATTGAGAAGAAAGTTTCATATACCGGAGGAGGGGATCTTAATTTCTCTATTTTGGTACCATTTTTTTTTTTTTTTTTGGGGTTGTCTTGCATTATTATTATTATTATTTTTTTTATATTGGGAAGAGTGTAACAATTAATAAACTGTTCCTGTTGTGGCAGGTCAAAAATATTTACATTAATTTATTTTTTGGTTCAGTCAACATCAGTCATCTATCACTTTGCACTATCAGATGTGACAATTATAGGGAGATTAGTGGAGGAATGATAGCGTGTTAGAATTAGAAAATTCACTTGCTTTTGCTTCCGACAAGAAAGACTTCAATAATTCACCTTCCAAAATATGGTGACAATTTTGGGATTAATTTATATTAATTTTTTGGGTAAATATCATGGATACCTCCAACTGTGGCCCCATTGCCCCATTTTAAAATGTCACCTTATCTTTCATTTGTTTCAATTTTTTTCAATGACAATGACACCCATCCTTGCACCTTTCATTTGGTTCAATTGAAGCACGTCTCGATTATTTTCTATTTAATTCGGTCAAAATATCGATAATTTATGTTGGAATTAAGATGTTTTATAATATATATGAATTTCTTATGACATAGTTTCAATGGGAATATTTACATTTAAAATATATAAGTTTATAATTCGTTTATGTTACTACTTGAATTATCTTTGCTTGCGGTTTGGTATACAAAATTTGGATACCTTAAATCATTAGGAAGACATTGGAGGCTACGATTTGCTTAAGCTAATCCTTTGCTAGTGGATTACTCGTGCAGTTTTTAATTGTTTTAATTTAGTCTTTAAACTTGAGAAAGGAAATTTAGGGACAAATTTACAATAATCATGACTTTTGTGTTGTCCTTGTTAATATAATTTTAGTAGCCAGCAAGTAACCTTCTAACCCAGTAAAAAAAATTGGATTTTTATGCAGGAAACAGCAGGATTTGGGCTTTCTGGTGTTTCTGTGTGGAACGCATTTGTCTTCGAGATAGTCATGACGTTCGGACTGGTTTACACCGTTTACGCCGTAGCCGCCGATCCAAAGAAGGGTGAGGTCGGAATAATTGCACCCCTAGCTATTGGGTTCATCGTCGGAGCTAACATTCTCGTTGGTGGTGCCTTCACGGGAGCTTCAATGAACCCTGCAGTGTCATTTGGGCCTGCTTTAA
>CAUOFW020001018.1:0-149380 GCA_963454935.2 Ilex paraguariensis | reverse complement strand
CAGCCCCTTAGGATAGGAATAAAACCATATGGAAGAACCCTACCTCAATGGAAGTGTAGAGAACTTCTAGTAAACACCAAAACAACCTCAAAGCTTTGATTTTTCCCAAGTCTCCTATTGAACTCTTCGGTGAAACCCAATATTTTTTGTATGTATGCATAGCCCTCGTTGAGGAGATGAACTTAGTTCTTGATCCCAGTTGATCCGTGTGACGGAACTTCAAAGATTCGAGGTAGAAAGCTTGAAGAACTTGAAGTTTTTTCTTCTCTTTTCTTTCCTCTTTATGGCCGGCCAAGCAAGACTCAAAATGGTGAGAAAATATCTGATTTTTCAGATATTTGCCCCTATTTATGCCCCCTTAATGTGTGGTCCAAATTGCACCGCATAATTCCGACTTCCTGATCCATTTTTCGTCCTGAAACGATTCATTATATCTCGGATTAAGTTTAAATTAATTTTATTTAAAATTTTATTCAATTATAAGGAAATTTTATAAATTTCATTTTTGGGGACTTTAGAAAGATCATTCGTCATCCAATTGTCTCATAAAATGTGTAAAATTCGACTATCTCGGAATTCGACGAAAATTGACAGAACAGCTCGATTTCGTGATACGAATCCAACGGTGAGCTCCGTTGCATCATCTGAGCTCTAGAAAAATATAAATTTAAACCCGCATTATAGTGACAAATTACCATTTTCTCCTTTTTCCCAAAAAAAAAAAACAAAAGAGAAAAAATTTAAATTTTTCCTGGGTTTTACATTCCTCCCCCCTTAAAAGAATTTCGTCCCAAAATTCACATACACATGCACATACAATCACATGCATATGCAACAGTCAAATAATGCTAAATGACTATAATAATGTACCTCCATCCTCAAATAAGAAGGGATAATTGGTATGGATGGTGTCCTCGCGCTCCCATGTCGCCTCCTCCACTCTTCAGTGTTGTCATCGCACCTTCACTAGCCGCACGGTCTTGCCTCGCAAAACCTGTTCCCGGCTATCCCTGATACACACCGGTCCTTCCTCGAAGGTCCCATCAGCATCAACAATAAGCTCTCCCCAATCCATCACATGAGTCGGGTCCAGGGTGTATTTTCAGAGCATAGAGACATGGAATACAGCATGAACACCTGATAGATTTGGCGGTAACGCCAACCGGTAAGCCACTGCACCCACCCTGTTGAGTACCTCAAAGGACCCAATATACCTCGGTGACAGCTTTTCCTGCTAACCAAACTGGACCACTCCTCTCTTAGGCATCACCTTCAAGAAGACGTGATCTCCCACCTCAAACTCAAGAGGTCACTACCGTTTGTCGGCATAGCTCTTCTGTCGGCTCTGAGCCGTGAGGAGATGCTTCCGTATCAAGTCCACCTTCTTAGAGGTGTCCCTAACCAAATTTGAACCTGTAGAGGGTCTTTCTCCCACCTCTGTCCAACAAACCGGAGATCGACAAGGCCTCCCATATAGTGCCTCATAGGGTGCCATCTGTATGCTCGCCTGATAGCTGTTGTTGTAGGCGAACTCCACTAAGGGTAAGTGTTCTTCCCAGCTACCCTTGAGATCTAGGACACATGCCCGTAGCATGTCCTCCAAAGTCTGGATGGTTCTCTCTGACTAACCGTCCATCTGGGGATAAAAAGCAGTGCTCATCATCAACCGTGTTCGCATGGCTCATTGGAAACTCTCCCAAAAATGAGATATAAACTTGGGATCCCGATCCGATACTATAGATACGGGTACCCCATGCAACCGAATAATCTCCCGTATGTATACCCTACATAATTTCTCTAATGTGAAGGTCATTTGTACTACAAAAAAGTGTGCCAACTTCGTAAGTCGGTCCACTATCACCCACACCATATCATGACCCCGCGATGTCCGTGGCAAGTGAGTCACAAAATCCATCGTGACATGCTCCCACTTCCACTCAGCTACCTCCAAAGGCTAAAGTAACCCTGCTGGTCTCTAGTATTCGGCTTTCACCTACTGACACGTGAGACATCGGCTAACAAAATTCCCAACGTCTTTCTTCATCCCACTCTAATAATACTAGCGACAAAGATCATGATACATCTTCGTGCCACCTGGATGTACAGCAAAACGGGAACAATAGAACTCTCTAAAAACCTCCTCTCTAAGTTTCGCAGATTGGGGAACCACAATCTTCCCCTAAATTGAAGACTACCATCCGAGTGAATGACCCAGCCCTCATCACCTGTACCTAATCGTACTCGGTCCCTGATGAATGATAACTCTGTATCCTGTCCCTGGGACTCAATCACTCCACTCAGTAAGGAAGCTGTAGCCACTAAACTCCCCAAAGTACCCTGAGTCTGCCCCATGTAACGCTGCCCGAACTGTCCCACAGTGTCGAGCATCTGCCACTCCTGAAAAACCACACTAGCCAAGACTCCCCGTGACTTTCGACTGAGTGCATCAGCCACCACATTTGCCTTATCGGGATTGTAATGCAAAGTGAAGTCATAATCCTCCAAAAACTCCATCCACATACGTTGCCTCATATTGAGGTCCCATTGTGTAAAGATGTACTTAACACTTTTTTGGTCTGAAAACACCTCAAAGTACATACCGTATAAATAGTGGCGCCAAGCCTTCAAGGCAAAGACAATGGCCGCCAATGTCGTGTGTGGGATAATTCTGCTCGCGATTCTTTAACTGTCGAGAACCATATGCCACCACCCTCCCGGACTGCATCAACACACAATCGAGTCCGTCCTTCGAGGCATCACAATACACTATGTACCTCTGTCCCCTCTCCAGAACTATCCAAAGGGGTGGAGGATAACAAGAACCCCAAATACGTAATTCGAGAATAAATTTTACCCCTCCCGTGAATGAGGGGAACAATTTTCAAATGGATCCCCCGGTGAGGTCAATGAGGGATTTCCTACAACCAACACGAAGCACCACACCATCATGCATTCTCCTTCCGGTCCAAGCTCATCTTTTCAAAGTTAAGCCAGGGATGTTGCAACTAATTCCCATGTTCAACGGACTTGAAACTCATAGCCCCTATTCACATATAAGGGATTTTGAGGAAATAGTTGCAACCTTCCTTCCCAATCATGGGATGGAAGAGATAGTTAGAATGAAATTGTTTCCCTTTTCCCTAAAAGACAAGGCAAACACGTGGCTTATTTTCTTAAGGCCTCGAATCATCACATCATGGAGACAAATGATTTCTGAGTTTTTGAACAAATTCTTTCCGGTGCATAAAACCACCGCCTTAAAAAAGCAAATTCAAAACTTTTCAGAAAAGTCCAATGAGCAATTCTATCAATGTTGGGAGAGGTACAAGGAATTGCTACAATCTCTTCCACATCATGGCTTTGAACCATGGCAATTGGTGAGTTTCTTTTATGAAGGAATCACATCAGGCCATCGACAGTTCATTGACATGATGTGTAATGGGGAGTTTTTGAACAAAACCCTAATGAGGCCTTAGATTACTTTGATACATTGGCACAAAATGCACAATCATGGGACATTATAGATCCCACCGACGTACCAAGGTCTTCTCCTCAAAGAGTGGCCAAACTCAAGGGGGAGGGATTTATGATTTGAGAGACCGGGAAAACTTGTTTTCAAAAATTGCTAAATTTTCAAGGAAAGTTGAGAGTCTTGAAGTCAATAAGAGACATGAGGTGTCTAATATGTCATGAACTGAGGAGGGTTGTTCAATTTGCGAATGTATGGAGCATTCCCTATCGGATTGCCCAAACATTCCGACCCTTAAAGAAGCATACCATAAACAAGTCCATGCCTTTAACCAAACGAGGCAATCATTTTCTCCCAATTCGAATACTTACAATCCGGGTTGGAGTAATCACCCAAATTTTAGTTGGAGAAATGAAAACTCCATTCCTCATGGTTCAAGTGCATATGCATCTTCCATGCCTCCCAAGCAAAACCAATACCATGGCCAAGGGAAAGCATCTAGCTCTCAATACGTTCGGACCAATCCACAAGGGTATTCGTCAAACCCACCACCACAAAATTTTTCACCAAATCCACCTCCACAAAGTTTTTCTCAAGGATCGTCCAATCCATCCACATACCAACCTCCTCACAAAAGAATTTGGAGGATATGGTTCATTCCTTCATTCAAAGCCAAACCACCATCAATAACCAAAATGCCACAGCCATCAATGATGTAAGAGCCTAACTCACAAAGTTGACAAACTCCATAGGGGCATCTCAACAAGAAAAGGGAAAGTTCCCCGCTCAACCACAAGAGAACCCTAGGGGTCAACACCTTGTTGAGTCATCAAACCTTCAAAAGAGAGTTGCGAGCAACTCAAAGCTGTCACCACCCTCCGCAGTGGCAAAGAAATTGACAAAACCATTTTGCCAACGGTCTCACCCAAGACCACATTGCCAAAAGAAAAAGATCTCTTGGGTGACGCCGACAAGAGTGAGGTGCACGAAGAGAAATAAGAGAGGTTGTTGAGAAAGGAAAATTAATTGATGATTGTGTGTTTTATTCCTCCCATGCCTGCCCCTTTTCCAAGTCGTTTGAAGCCACCTGTCAAGGTGGCTAATTATGCTGATATTTTGGAAATGTTTAAGCAGGTGAAGATTAACATTCCACTCCTCGACGCCATCAAGAAAATTCCATCATGTGCTAAGATTTTGAAGCACTTATGCACAGTGAAGAGAAAACTGAATGTACACAAGAAAGCATTCCTCACCGAACAAATGAGCTCAATTTTGAGGACTAACACTCCTCCCAAATTCAAAGACCCCGGTTGTCCAACCATAGCCATCACCATTGAAAATTATCGAGTGGAGCAAACACTCCTCGATTTGGGGGCAAGTGTGAATCTTCTTCCCTACTCGGTGTACCAATAACTGTAGCTTGAGGAGTTAAAGCCCACCTCAATCACACTTCAATTGGCGGATCGTAGTATCCATACACCAAGGGGAGTAGTTGAGGATGTCTTAGTTCAAATTGATAAATTTTATTTCCCTGTCGATTTCATTGTGCTTGATACAGATCCTGTTGCAAACCTTAGCTCCCAAATTTCCATAATACTTGGAAGACCCTTCCTTGCTACATCTAATGCCGTGATAAATTACAGGAATGGTCTAATGAAGTTGGCATTTGGGAATATGACAATAGAGCACAATGTATTCAACTTGGCAAAGCAACCGGGTGATGATGAGGAAGTAAGTGAGGTCAATAGAATCAACACTTTGGTTGAGGAGCACTTGGAGCTGGAGGGGATATTGAAATTTAAGGAAGAAGGAATTGTGGATCTTGAGAATTATGATGAGCAAGAGGAGATAGAAGATTTGAAAGGGATGAAAAGTTGGATCCCAACATTCGAAGAGTTACCCCATCGAGAAAAGAAAATTTTTCTGTCGGATGAACAAAAGCCCAACTTGGAGTTAAAGCCCTTGCCCACCCATTTCAAGTACGCCTATCTCGGGGAAGGTGAAACATTTCCGGTGGTCATTAGCTCTACATTAAACATGGAACAAGAAAAAGAACTCTTGGAGGTGTTGAGAAAACATAAAGGAGCAATTGGGTGGACCATTGCGGATATCAAGGGGATAAGTCCTCTCATTTGCACCCACCGCATATATCTTGAGGAGGATTCCAAACCTTCCCGACAACCACAAAGGCGGTTAAATCCCATCATGAAGGAGGTGGTAAGGGATGAGGTTCTGAAACTACTTGATGTGGGGATCATTTTTTCAATTGTCGATAGTAAGTGGGTTGGCCCCACGCAAGTAGTACCTAAGAAATCTGGAGTTACGGTGGTTGAGAATGATGAGAATGAGCTTATTCCTACAAGAGTAATCACCGGATGGAGGGTGTGCATTGATTATCGAAAGTTGAACGCTTGCACAAGGAAAGACCACTTTCCATTGTCATTCCTCGATCAAGTTCTAGAACGAGTAGCGGGGCATATATTCTACTATTTTTTAGATGGATACTCTGGCTACAATCAGATTGAGATTGCTTTGGAGGATCAAGAGAAGACCACTTTCACTTGCCCCTATGGTACCTTTGCCTACCGCCGCATGTCATTTGGACTGTGTAATGCTCCGAGGACTTTCCAACGCTGTATGATGGGAATTTTCAGTGACATGGTGGAAAAGATAGTGGAGGTCTTTATGGATGACTTTTCGGTGTTTGGGGATTCATTCGAGGGATGTTTGGCAAACTTGGAAAAAGTTCTAACAAGATGTGAGGAGAATAATCTAGTCTTGAATTAGGAAAAGTGTCACTTTATGGTGACAGAAGGAAATTGTGCTTGGCCATATAGTTTCGGCAAGGGTATTGAAGTCGATAAATCCAAGGTGGAGGCCATCTCCAACCTCCCTACGCCAAGAGCCATCAATGGCATCCGGTCATTTTTGGGCCATGCAGGTTTTTATCGTCGATTCATAAAGAATTTAGTGCATTGGCCCGACCTTGACCAAACCTGCTGTCTAGGAGGTCCCATTTGAGTGGTCGGATTATTGTGAGGCATCCTTTAAAAAACTTAAAAAGCATGCTAGTCACACCTCCGATCATGCGACCACCCAAATGGCATCTACCCTTTTTGAACTCATGTGCGACGCAACAGTGATTACGTGATCGGCGCAGTGCTCGGTCAATGGGAGGAAAATAGACCATATGTGATACACTATGCTAGCAAAACACTTAATGAGGCTCAGATGAATTACACTACCACTGAAAAGAATTGCTAGCAGTAGTGTTTCCTTAGATAAATTCCGTGCTTACATCATTGGTTCGCCTATTGTTGTCTTTACTGATCACTTGCTTTAAAAGTATTTGTTTGTCTAAGCAAGATACAAAACTGAGATCATTAGGTGGATACTTCTCCTACAAGATTCGACTTGAACGATCAAGGACAAGAAAGGAGTTGAGAACGTGGTGGCGGATCATTTATCCCAGCTTGTGGTGCAAGAGGCCGATGAGCACATTCCTATCCCTGACTTTTTTTTTGATGAGCATTTGCTGTCAATTCACTATGTATGTCCTTGGTATGCTGATATATGTAACTATCTTGCAACAGATAGACACCACCGCAATGGAGCCCAGAAGATCGAAGACGATTTATGGCAGATGTGAAGTACTTCTACTTCGACAACCCGTATTTATTCAAGTACAGCCCCGACCAAATCATGAGGAGATGCGTACCTGAAAATGAACAGCGGGACGTCCTTGCATTTTGCATTCACAAGCTTGCGGTGGACATTTCTCAACGAAAAAGACTTCGGCCAAAATTCTTCAATCAGGTTTTTACTGGCCTTTTCTTATCAAAGATTGTGTTTCATTTTGTAAGGGATGTGACAAATGCCAACGGTTGGGTAGTGTGATCCAAAGAAACATGATGCCCCTTTCACCAATACTTGTCATAGAAATATTCGACTGTTGGGACATCGACTTCATGGGTCCTTTCCCTTGTCATTTGGTAATTTGTACATCCTCCTGGCAGTGGACTATGTGTCCAAATGGGTGGAGGCTATCCCGACCAAGACTAATGACCACCGGGTTGTAGTCAAGTTTCTCAAGGAGAACATCTTTTTGAGGTTTGGATGCCTCGTTCAATAATAAGTGATGGTGGATTACATTTCTGTAATAGGTCATTTGCATCTCTAATGTTCAAATATGGCGTCACTCACAAAGTATCTACTGCCTATCACCCACAAACAAATGGTCAAGCCGAGCTAGCCAATAGGGAGATCAAGAACATTCTAGAAAAAATGGTTAACCCAAACAGGAAGGATTGGTCCGATAGATTGACCGATGCCCTCTGGGCATACCGCACTGCCTTTAAAACTATTTTGGGCATGTCTCCCTACCGGCTTGTCTATGGAAAGGCTTGCCACCTGCTAGTCGAAATGGAACACAAGGCCTATTGGGCCATTAAGACTTTAAATTTTAATTTGAGAATGGCCGTGATCATAGGAAGTTAGAGCTGAATGAGTTGGAAGAGATTCGACGAGATGCAATGAGAGCTCCAAAATCTCAAAAGAAAGGGCCAAAATCTTTCATGATAACTCCATTGTGAGGAAATCATTTGAGCCCGAGCACAAAAAGTACTCTTATACAATTCTCGCCTCTCCATTTTCCAAGGCAAACTCCGATCCTGTTGGGATGGCCCCTATCTTGTCAAAGTGGCCTACCCCAACAGAGCTGTGGATGTTCAAAACCCCGAAAATGGCCAAACATTCAAGTCAATGGCCAAAGACTTAAGCCATTTTTTGGGGTTTTGAAGAACAAGTGGTGGAGGAGAATTTGATGGATCCGGTATACCCGGAAGTTGTGAATGAATAATTAGTTTTTCTTTTTTCTGCTTTTCAATGTACAGGTTTTTATTTACTTTACTTTATTTTTTTTATTCCATGTTAATTATGTTCTTTTGTTGTATAGTTTTGTTTTTCTTAGTCACAGATATTGGTGTTTTATGTCAAAGCTCAAGTGCGAGGTGTTCTCTAACCCTTCTTATCTTTTTACTGTCCATCATTGAATATCATATTTGTTTTAGAACACTGCATGAATCAAGTTGGGGGGTGAGGTTGCCTGGTTTCATATTACACAATGTTTGTGGGAATATTCGCGTGAATATTCGCGTTTGTCGACACTAAAAAAAAAAAAGGTGGGAATATTCCGCACGGATATGCGGCTGCCGACACTCAAAAAAAAATAATAAAAAAATAAAAATAAATAAAAAAATGGGATACCTTTATAAGGCTTTCAATTTTTTTTTTCTCCCATCCACCAGTGATTGGTCTCCCCTTCTTTTTCCCTTCTCTTTTCTTCTTCTTCTTCTTCTTTGTTCGTTCTCTCTGTTCTTGTAAAAACAAACCACCCCTGCAAATCCATGACCATATACACCGACGACCCAGTCCTTTGTTTAATAATTTGTCCTTTATGTTTGTATTTGTTCATGGGTGCTCTTTTTCTGCTCACACTTAGGGTGAGGGGTTTTCAGCCTAACCCAAATCTCCCTCGAGTGGGTTAATTGTTGTGTTTTGTTTGTTGGTTTCGGCAGCTAAACAGATCTTTACATCCACCGCTTTTCCCTCTTTCTTCGTCTTCTTCTTCTTCTTATTTCTATTGTGCTATTCTCTATAACACGACCCAACTCCTAACAATCCCATGACCATATTCCCCGAAGACCCAGTCGTTTGTCTCATGCTCGGCATTTGTTTACTCTATTTGTACATGACTCTTCTTCTGTCTTCATTTAAAATCAAGGGTTTTCGTCCTAGTGAAAACCTAGATCTGCGTAGAGAAGATTAATTTGTGTATTTTCTTTGTAGGTTTCGATAGTTGAACAGATCTCTACCCTACAACTTGATCTCCAAACTCTACACATTGGTAAATTCGAAACATTGGAGACAATGTTCGGTTTAGGTTGGGGGGTGTGATCTACGATTCCAATTTTTTACAGGTGCCCCAATGATTAACCTTAATTAAGGCCTAATTTAATAGGTAAATTGTGTTAGTTGAATAAAGCTAAACTTGTCAAAATAAATCAAATTAGAATTAGTGTGTGAATAAATGATAATGCATTAATTGTTGTTCTTTTTAGGATTTTGTACGTCAAAGCAACAAACTACTGGGGAGCCAATTGCATTAAAGCTATAAACTACTTGGGTGCCAATTATCAAAGCTCAAACAAAGGGGAATCAAAGAATTCAAGGCCACCTAACAAGATTTTCAAGTCCACTTAACAAGATTCAAAGCCACCTAACAAGACTTTTCAAGTCCACCTAACAAGATTCAAGGCCACCTAACAAGACTTTCACCCTCCCTTGTTGCCTATAAATACCACCCCTTAGGACTTGTAAAGAATTCATCTTTTGGTAGTGGAAAACCCTCCAAAAGTATTATTGCTTTCCTTATTGCTTATTGCTTTCTTTAAGTATTGTTTTCTTTTATTGTATTATTGCTTTCTTTTACTTTAAGTATTGCTTTCTTTTATTATGTTATTGCTTTCTTTTATTTTCATTGCTTGAGCTTCCGTCTTCCCTTAGAGGAGTGAAGCTCTTCCACTTTTCTAGAGCTTTACCACAGCCGTGAAGGGTGGAACGTAATTCACTCATTCTTTATCGAAGATCAGCTCCTTGTGTAAAGTGTTTTACCTTGTAACTCCTCTACTTGAAGGGATGAGCATCACTCATGTAACGCCCCAAAAACCCCCTTGGGTGACATTACATTCTAAAAACCATTCACCGCATGAGAGCATTAAGTAAATCCATCATGATGAAAGTTTCATTCATCCACCATTCATATTTTAACAAAATTTGGGCAATCTCCTCTGTTCGGGGAGCTCTACCCAAAACACAACCTGTGCAATTCTACTGTAATGACCACACCGGGTCCATTTAACTACCATAAAATCAATCCATCTAATTTACATGTTATCCCAAAAGAATAGGCCAAGTTATGGCCTTTACATTCCCACAAAAGTACTATAATACACAGCGGAATTTATAAAATAAAAACTAGGCTATACAATTCTCCCAAAAGATTATCCAAGTCTATAACAAAAGAAAGGGGGGTCGCTCTAAGCATCCACCTCGGGATCCACGCTCCCTTCTATCGGAGTCTCCAAATGTGTCGGCCCCTCGACTCCTAGCTCCTCGTCAAAGGCAAAATCTGAAAGGTGGGGAAGTAGGGGGGTGAGCACAAGGCTCTGTAGGAGGATCCTTTCAAAACCATTCAGGTTTTGAAATCAAGTAAACAGGTAGGTCACGTTTCGCACATACATATAAATGAATTTTGAAGTAAAGTAAGGACATTTTAAAGGAGATCTCAAGTTTGTACAATAATAAGGACTTGAACGAGAATAAAATCACGTTTAATTGAAAACAATTTTCAACATAATCCACTCCACCATACACCATTTCCACAAGGTATCGCGGCATCCCATACTACCCGAAACTCTTGGAGAAAAATATTTGGTACAATGAACAAAAATTTCTATTTGGTACCACTCAAGTAGGTTGTCGTTTCTCATGAATCTACCCGACGATTCTACCTCGTTCACCCATTTCCACTAACAATCACAGACCAATTTAGGAAGGGCGTGTACCGTCTCATACGGCCTTGACGAGATCCTCCCAAGGTGTCTAGTATACTAACCCTTTTCCCCGGTATCCGTGAACAATAGTGGTCACTGTCACCACAGTGATCCACTACGACCATTAGGCAGCCATCTCACCCCCCCCATTGGGATAGACTAACCTTTAACGCTCTACGGCAGTTTTCGAAGGTAATCCAAGTCCCTCACAACACCATACACAAGAGTGACATACCAACAATATACTCAACCTCATATACAAGCAAATTCCATGATGTTTCCCCAAATTTTCACAAGCAAGATACATAATAGAACAATTTAAGATAAGCAAATCATGTAACAAGAGACAAGTTTAAATGAAATAAGCATGAGATCATCAATACAATCATTTTACTACCCAACACAAAGTTCTAGAATTTTCAAAATCAAGATGATGTGAAGATATAGAGAAAAATCCATATTTCCCCCAAAAACTAGAGTTTGATGGATTTCCAACCATCATTTTGTTCAAATCATGGGAATGTTTGTAAACATACCAAGGAACAAGGAAACCATAACAAATACATACTATTAAGAGCCAAATTCTACATGTATAATAACCCTAACATCAATGGACAAGGATGGAAGAAAACCCTACCTCAATGTTCTTAAAAACCTAGGTTTAGTGTGAAGAAGATGAAGATTTGATCTTCTTTGAAGTATAGATCTCCTCTTGATCTTGTGTTTTATCCTTCTCTCTTCCTCTAGAGTCCTAAGAGAAGTGGGTTGAGAGTGGAATGAGAGAAATGAGAGTAAAGGCTGAAATCTGTGCTTTTAAACACAGAAATCCCGATTTTTTTTTTTTACTGTTCATGGGCTGCTTCGATATTACTTCATTATCGGGGCATAACTCTCTCATCTGAGCTTTGATTGAGATGATTCAAGATGCTATGGAAAGCTAAGAAAGAACTCTACAACTTTTATGTTTTGAGTTTTAAGAGATATTGACTGCATCAAGGTCTAAATTGGGCTTGAAGTTGCAGCCAGTGCACAGTTCACGTGCACTGTTCACTATTTCATCCCTTTTTCCATTTCCAATCTACCAAATTCAAACACACATCGCTACACCTATCCCTTTTTTTACAACAATTATTTAATATATATCTATATACATATATATAAAATAAAATGCGGAGTGTTACAACTCACTTTTTTTAGCTTTAACAAACCCATGAAGAGTGAGTAGTTTTTCATCCAATCTGTAGTAAGAGGTGATTATCCTGAAGTTATATTTATGCATTTCGTTTATGGTTAGCTCTAGTATTTATTTCTTCATAATGTCTTCTATCATATTGTTGTCTTTATTTTAAGCATGAATAGCTAAATCTCTTAGTTGACAAAACCAAGAGGAACCTCCACTTGGGTATACCATTTCAACTCATTCTCCTCCCCTCTTTCAGAGTTCAATGGTTGGGTTTGACTGGGTTGAGAGTGGATAACTTGGTGAGTCTTTGATATTCCGTAGGCCTAGTCACAGTTTATGCTTAGATACTCACCAATCTTACCCCTAGCTTCCCACGAATCAAGCGTTCATTCATGCTCTATTGGAGGAGGGTTTCGAGTTGAGACGGTATTCCTATTGGAGTGACCTCTTGGATTTGCCAACATTTGTTTCTCATTTTACTAGCATCAAAACAACTTCACCAAACAACTTCCAACAATCAAAGATTTTACACTTTCTTTCTCCCAAAATCACCTTCCCTCGGTTTACTTCCTTCCCCGTGGAAACGACCTTGGAATACCACCAAGTAAAACACAATCCGCGAAAGTCTCCTTGCGCTTGGGGAGCACTTTTATTCACACATTTCACATTTGAAATCCCATTCATCCACCATTCCGTTGCCCTTTCTTTTGACATCATCCCTAGGAGAGTGACACTCTCCTTCATTCATATACTATACATGCTAAAAGGTGATGTTTATAGGTTAGGAAACAACAAAGAATTTTCTCAAGCACCCAACAATCAAAATAGGGTTTAAAGGCATCATATTTCTTTTTGAAATGTTTCCCATTCTTTGATATTTTTCATAATTTAAACAAATGATATGAACATCTTTAAAAAGAGTTGACCAATAAAATTCACGCACAAGATTTTAGCAGTGGTTTTCCTTGAAGCAAAATGACCTCCGCAAGCTTCAAAGTGACAAAAATGAATTACTTGACCTATTTCATGATTAGGTACACAATGTCTTGTTATTTGATCTTTACAACATTTAAACAAATAAGGATCTTCCTAGAAAAAATTACATACCTCGCTTATAAACTTATTTCTATCAGACTAGGTAAAATGAGAAGGAATAGTATCAGTGGCTAAATAATTAGCTATATCTGCATACCACGGTACTTCTATTACTGGAAACAGTTGTTCATCTAGAAAGGTTTCTCTAATCAGAGTTGGTTCTTTCTTTATTTCATAATTTAGTCTTGACAAGTGATCTGCTATCACATTCTCTACTCTTTTCTTATCTTTAATGATTAGATCAAATTCTTGAAGTAATAAAATCCAATGTAAGAGATGTGGTTTAACATCCTTCTTAGTAAGTAAATATTTTAAAGCTGCATGATTTGTAAATACAAAACTTGATGATCCAAAAAGATATGAACGGAATTTATCTAATGCAAACACAACAAAAAGTAGTTCTTTTTCTATAGTTGAATAATTTATTTGTGCATCATTCAGAGTTTTGCTTGCATAGTAAATAATGTAAGGTTTTTTTATCTTTTCTTTGACCTAATACATCTCCTACTACATAATACTTTCATCACACATTAATTCAAAAGGTAAAGACCAACCAGGAAGTTGCATAATAGGTGTCGAAATCAACATTTTTTTTTTAATTTATCAAATGCTAATTGACATGCTTCATTCCATACAAATAATGCATCCTGACATAAAAGATTACATATAGGTCTGGATATTGAACTAATATTTTTAATAAATCTTCTACAAAATCTTGCATGACCTAGAAAAGAGCGAACATCTTTATAGCTTTTTGAGATGGAAGATTGGCTATTAAATCGATTTTAGATTTATCAACTTCGATCCCTTTTTCAAACACCACATGATCTAAAACAATACTTTGTGTAACCATAAAATGACATTTTTTTCGATTTAAGATATGGTTTGTTTCTTCACATCGAATGAATAATTTTTCAAGATTTTCTAAGCATAAATGAAATGAATCACCATATACTAAAAAATCCTCCATAAAAACTTTTAGATATTATTCTACCATATCACTGAATATATTTAACATACAACGCTGAAAGGTAGTTGGAGCATTATATAATCCAAAAGGCACCTTTTTATATGCAAAAGTACCGAAAGGACATGTAAATGTAGTTTTTTCTTAATCATCTATTGCAATTTTAATCTGATTATACCCTGAATATCCATATAAAAAACAGTAGTATGCATGACTAGCTATTCTTTCTAGTACTTGATCTAGGAAAGACAATGGAGAATGATCTTTTTTGGTGAGGAAATTTAGCTTTCGATAGTCAATACACACACGCTAACCTGTGACTGTACGCATAGGAACTAAATGATTCTCTTGATTTCTTATTACAGTGATACTAGACTTCTTAGGGACTACTTATGTAGAACTTACACATTTACTATCAGATATAGGATAAATAATATTTGCATCTAATAGTTTAAGTACTTCATTGCGAACTGCCTCTTTCAGATGTGGATTTAATCTTCTTTGCATTTGAAGAGATGGTTTAGTATTTTATTCTTATTATATACCATGAGTACATAGAAGTGGGCTTATACCTTTTATATCTGCTATTGTCCATCCAATAACACCTTGGTGATCTTTCAATATTTTTGTCAATTCTTTTTCTTGGCTTTCAGATAAATTTGATGATATGATTATGAGATAAATTTCATTTTTTTCTAAAAAAGCATATTTTAAATTAGTTGGAAGTGGTTTTAAATCTGCCTTAAAAACATTGACGTTAGATTCTATAGATTTAGACAACAGATTTTCACATTTTGGATTTTCTATATTTTCAGATTCATCATTGAATACATACTCTATTGTATATAATTCTTTTTTCAGGAAAATCTCTTCAAAAAAACTTTGAGTTAACAACTCAACACAATTTATTTCGTGCACTTCATCTTCTTCTCTAGGTTGTTTTGCACTGTTAAAAATATTTAATTCCAAGGTCATGTTTCCAAATGAAAGTTTCATAACTCCATTTCTATAATTTATCAACGCATTTGATGTAGCTAGAAACGGTCGAGCCAAAATAACAGGTATGTGTGCAGATGCATGAAAAATTGGTTGTGTATCTAAAATGATAA
Organism: Ilex paraguariensis; assembly: GCA_963454935.2. Taxonomy (NCBI): domain Eukaryota; kingdom Viridiplantae; phylum Streptophyta; class Magnoliopsida; order Aquifoliales; family Aquifoliaceae; genus Ilex; species Ilex paraguariensis. The sequence goes on along the minus strand of CAUOFW020001018.1, from coordinate 133,944 downwards.
AATCTACTGAAAATTAAAATTGATCAACTTGAATAATAACATCTTCCATAATTCCTCGTGGAGTTTTTATCGATTGGCCTGCTAATTGTAGTGTAACGTTAGTGGGTTTCAGCTCACTTAATCCTAAATGTGTATGCACCGAATATGACATTAGATTACAACTAGCTCCAAGGTCTAGCAAAACTTATTCAATTCAAAAAATTTTAATGATGCATGAGACTATAGGACTACATGGATCTTTGTACTTAAGAAGAGTGTTATGTTGTATTATAGTACTAACTTGTTCAGTTACAAATGCTTTATTTGGTACATTAGTTTTTCTTTTTACTGTGCAAAGATCTTTTAAATTTTAGCATAGGCTTGAACTCGTTTAATTGCATCTAACAAAGGAATGTTAATCTTAACTTGTGTAAATAGCTCAAAAATTTTAGATTGATCTTTTCTGATGAAGACTTCTTGACCCTTTGAGGAAAAGATAAAGGAATAGGACACGGATGATCTTCCTAATTTTTGCATTTTTGGTTGCTTTCCACCTGAAGATTCAAGTTCAAGTGGTTCATTAATAGGAATTGACTTACGTATTTTTTTGGAAATTTTAGGTTTAATAGTTTTGTCAATTACCTTACCATTCCTTAATGTTGTGATTGCCTGTACTTGACTTGGAGAAGATTCAAAAACACAGAATTAGCTTGATTTTGAATTTGTTGAGGTTTAGGTTGAGATCAAAATTTTCCTTTTTCTGTCATACTTAGAGATTGAGTCAATTTAGCTAAATGAATCTTGATATCTTCAATACTCTGAGAAGTTTGAATTTTAAAATCATTGAAAGTTTGAGTTGTTTGAGTGTTAAAAATCATTTGACTTTGAATAAGTTGATTCATAGTATCTTCCAGATTTCTTTTATGTGGTGGTTGATATGACTGATATTGTTGTTGATTATGTGGCTACGGTGGACCTTGTGTTTGATTTGTCCTAGATTGTAAGTTTCAGAATATGGATTTAAATAAGGCTTATTATGAGTTGAAACAACTTTAGGTTGTTCAATTAGCACTTTTTTGAATGCTGGTATAGTTGGACATTCTACTATAGGTTGTCTTGACAACGCACAAATTTCACATATTTGATTAGTAGTAGATATAACAGATACTTGCTTAATTTTTTTCATTTCTAAGGCTTCTAGTTTTTCAGATAAATTAGTCATTTTAGCTCTTAAATCATCATCTTCTTTTAATACATATTTCCTCTTTCGGATGTAGATAACATAGTTTCTACTATATTTGAAGAAGTCGAGTCCCACATCTGGGAACTCTCAGAAATAGTATCAAAAAATTGAAACGCTTCTTCAAGATTTTTACTCATAAATTCCCCCTGGGCCATCATTTCAACAAATTATCGCATTGTAGGTGGAAGAGCATCATAAAAAGAACCAACTATAGTCCAGTTTTCAAATGCATGATGTGGACCAGCTTGGAGAAGATCTTTAAATCTCTTCCTACATTGATAAAAAGTTTCACCTTCTTTTACGAAAAAATTCATCATTTGACATCTTAATGTACTAGTACGATGCATAGAAAAAACTTTTTAAAAAACTCAGTTTGCAAAGCTTGCCAATTTGTGATAGAATTAGTTCGTAAAGAGTTAAGCCACTGTTTCACTTTATCTTTCAAATAAAAAGGAAAAAATTTTAATCTGCCCATTTCAAAATTATCTTGCAAAGTTCCACAGACTTCTTCAAATTCTTTCATATGCACATAAGGATTTTCGGTTTCTAAACTATGAAACTGTGGTAATAACTGTATTGTACCTGACTTAATATTAAGATTTGGAATGTCTGTTGGAAAAGAAAAACATGATGGGACTGTGATTCACACTTTTTAGTGGTCTGAATTATATTATATTGTGCACCCAAATATAAGTGGTCAAATTGTAGTTTTCTCGGTTTTAAGTCCAAGTATCGATCCCACGAAGAGTTTAGTAATTTAGACTATAAAATAAAATAAATAAAAAAATTAAAAGTGTTGTTTGACACAGAATATTGTTTTATAGCTTGTGGTGTGAGCTTAGTTTGATAACTAGTTTATTTAAATAAAAGCAATGTGAAAATAAAGTGCAGAGATAATAAAATGCGTAAGTAAATGTGTTAGCAACAAGAATATAAAAGATACCCTTCAGTTTAAGGGTCCCATATGCATTATATTGGTTAGATACTGGAAATGCTACCTCACAACAATTAACTCTCATGTTACTGGAAAGTCAACTGGTAGGTCTGATGTAAATAAACCATAACACAACTGCTTCTTAGGCTACGCTGGTGGTAATATATTATAACACAGCTGCTTCTTAAGCTACACGGTTATATCTATGTCAACTGATTAACCCAAGTAAACCAGAAGGACAAGCCATTCATGAGGAATACTTGAGTTATTCAGTTGATCTCATGATTGCAAGTGCATATATATAAACCATAACACAGTTGCTTCTTAGGCTACACTAGTGGTAATATATTATAACACAGCTGCTTCTTAAGCTACACTGGGTATAGATGTGCCAGTTAAACAGCCTCAACGTTCTGGTAGAAGCAAAGCCATACCGATAGGAACATCGTGGTTGTTAGACTGTCATAATAATTATATATAATAATAATCAACCCTAATAATCTAGAAGGACAAGCCATTCATGAGGATCATTTAGGTTTGTACCACACATCAGTCAACTTCCTCAGCATTTCGGTGGAAGCAAAGCCATACCGATAGAAACGCCGTGGTTGTTAAACCGGCGGGTCTTATGATATACTGATGATATAATCTATGGCACATCACCGAAATTATACACATCACTATATCACACATTAAGCATATAATACATATATAAATAAATGTATAAATAAAACATCCGCATTTCCATAACCTAAACAGTAATATACATATGTTCCCCTCACACTGGAGGGTATAAACGACTACTCATGCTCCATTGCTACAGACAAGCAAGAAGTGTGAGTAGTATTCATTACAATTAAAATAAAACTTCTTTCGAAAGGAACAATTGAAACACAACCACCCTTAATAACATTCAAGACAAAAAAAAGTGGCGGTAGTTCAACCATCCAAATAGAAAGATATTTCAGAAATGTAGAAATACAGAGTAACAAACGGACTAGCTTTCAAAGGCTTTTTCTTTCTCTCTTTGATGGCCGGCTAGCTTTCTTGGTAAGAAGGAAATTTTCTCTTGAAATGGTATTGTGAAGGCTTGGAGTACTTGGAGTGGAATGTTTCAAGTCTCTTGAAGAATGAAGGCAAGACCCCTATTTATAGGGGAGGGTGAAATTTCGGCCAAGGAGGGGTCCTAACCCCCTTCTCACCCTTTAGGAATGTTGATCCTTGCAGCAGAGCTAGATGTCGTGGTCTTAGGCTTCCACTTGTCGCGTTCTAGAGCTTCCATGTGTTGGGGGGTCCTAATCCCTACCTTAACCTTCCTAAAGGTTAAGTCATGCAGTAGTGCAAGGTGTCTTCTTCTGGAGCTACCACTTGTTGCCTTTTGATTTGTCCATGTTTCTTTATTACACCTTAGTCCTTCATAGTTTCAACTCTTGCAAAATTGCATTGTATTTTCCATTATTTCTGCATTTGAACCTAAAATTTACACATAAAGTATTAAAAACTTTACTTTGCACACAAACTATAATTCATAATGTTTAGCAATTTTATCTTACAAAATTGATCACTTAATTATTTTATTTACACACTATTAGGGTTAATCAGACTGTAACACCCTGCATTTTCTTTTATATATGTATATAGATATATAGTAAATAATTGTGGCAAAAATATGGATATGTGTAGTAATGTGTGTTTGAATTTGGTAGATTGAAAAAGTAGAGATTTAAAATGTTAGCGGAAATAATAGTTAAAATTTGGTTTTAATAAGTGAAAATATGAAATTTTAGGTCCTAGAACTTTTATTAAATAGGTTTGATGTAGAAATATGTGTTGGAGAGGTTTGGGATGGATTTGGTTGGCTTAGGAATGGATTGAAATGAAAAAGGGATGAAACAGAACGTGAACAGTGCACATGAACAGTACACTGGCGGCAACTTCAAGCGCGATTTCGACCTTGATCCTGTCAATATCTCTCAAAACTCAAAACATGAAAGTTATAGATATCTTTCTTATAATTCCATATCACCTTGAATCATCTCAATCGGAGCTCGGATGAGAGAGTTATGCCCAGATAACGAAGTGATGTCAAAACAGCCCAATTAGCTTGAATAGTGCACTGGCTGCAACTTCAAGCCCAATTTAGACCTTGTGTCAGTCCATATCTCTCAAAACTCCAAACATGAAAGTTTTAGAGTGCTTTTTTATAATTCCATATCATCTAGAATCATCTCAATTGGAGCTCGGATGAGAGAGTTATGCCCAGATAATGAAGCGATGTCAAAACAGTCCAATTAGCTTCGTTTTGCATTTAACATCTCCATTTGCATCCTAAATCAAAATATAAGAATAATGAGTACATTTAGGCTTCAAATAAGTATAAAAGGCTATAAGAAGTACCCTTTATCACCTTTTTTTTGCAAACAACGCAAAACTTCATTAATAGCCGGTTTGGATGGGTAAAATAAAAACTTTAGTGTTTCGGGTGTACGTTGACTTTGGTTTTGAGATAAATCATAAAAATAAATGTTTTGAGGTTAAAATAACATTAAAAATGAATCCAAAACGTCAAAAAACCTTAGGGTAGTCATATGGATCAAATTAGAGATTCTTGGTGGTAAAACTGTAATTTTGGAGAAAACCAAAACAGACTGTAAACAGTGAATTTCGGGGCTGAGGTGTTTTAAAGCCCATTTTTATCCCATTTGCCCTCATTTATTTCACTCCACTCTCACCCCACACCTCTTGGAACTCTAAAGAGCATTAGAGAGGAAGAAAAGAAGGAAAAAACAAGAGATTTAAGGGTAGATTCAAGATCAAAGTTCAAGTTCTTCCTACAAACTAAGGATTCAAGGTAGGGGTTTTCTCTCATTCACTTACATTGAGGCTAGGGTATTTATATATGTATGTTTTGGCTATCAATGGTATAAATATATTCTATGGAATCATCCTCTTAGGCTTTTTGCAAGGATTACATGTTTTGAACAAAGTAGGGTTTAATACCCATGAAATCTCCTTTCTAGTTTTAAAATCCTAATTTTTGGAGAGTGATGTATTTCCTTCTTAAATGTTTTCTTTATTATGGATTTCAAAACCTTAGTGCTTTGTGTTAGGTAGAAAAATGATGTTATTGTGATCTCATGTATTTTTTTAGTAGGTTGTGGAATTGTTACATGATATATTTTAGAGATTTTGGATAGATGCTTGTAAATTGAGATAAATGTTGGAATTGTATGCTTGGTTGGGTTGTTTGTGATGCACATGAGTGAGATGTTCCTTGTAAGGATGCTCACCCCTTCCTAAAAGGTTCCCGGTAAGGATGCTTGGGAAATAATATAGTGATTGGTGAGAGGTTCCATGTAAGGATACTTATCCATTTTCAAGAGGTTCTTGGTAAGGATGCTTGAGAATCAAAGGTGACCTAAAGGGGGGTGGAGGTTACCACAAAGTATGCTACCTACCGAAAGAATTGTTGGGAATTGGTTATGATAATTAATAGTTATTATTTGTATGTTGTGCTCGTTTATTCATTGAAGTAATATTTTTAAATAAACTTGAGATCCTTTTTAAATGTCACTGCTTAATTTCAAATTATGTATCTATGTTATGTTAAAATTGAGACCGACTCTTTTAAATACTTTTCTAAACCTTGTATGGGTTTGGGAGAAGTTTTCTATAGAGCTTCGTGCTCACCCCTATCGCGAACATTTTTCAGATTACCCGCTTGAGGAGGAGGACGTAAGGGTCGAGGAGCCCACTACTTGGGAGACTCCACTAGACGGGAGTGTGAATCCTGAGGTGGACGCATAGATGGACCTCCTTTTCTTTTGTACTAGACTAAGACATTCTTTTATAACATTGTGAAGTCTAGCTTCTTTTGTTTATTCTACTGCACTTCTTTAATTAATTTTTGAGATGTAATAGCCATGACTTGGGCTTATTCTTTTGGATAATGTAGTAAATATTCATGGATGACAAATGAAGTCTTGTTTCTTAAGGGATTATATTAGTGCTCTCATGATATGAATGGTTTTAGAATGTAATGTTGTCCAGGGTGTGTTTTGGGGTGTTACAAAGTTGGTATCAGAGCTTAGACTTTAGGTCTTACATTGGAGCTATAGGTTATGGAATCACCTCTAGAGTTTTAGGATTAGGGTGAATCAAATCCTTGAGTGAAATTTTATACACGTTCTATGCCTTAGCTTAACCTAATATTTAGGATGTCCTATACATCCATGAACTAAGTTGTGAATTGATGAGCAAGATGAACGGTGAACAAGGACGGGGACGCGGATGTGGGTGTGGTCGTGGAGGTCAAGCGAATCCACCACCTATGGATGCCATGCAAGGCATTTACCAATGCTTGAAGGAGCTCACCACTTTGGTACAAAACCAAAATGGTAACAACAACCACAATGGTGGAGCTCATCCTCTTGCTCAAGTACTGGGCAATGAAAATGGAGACCGAAGGATGATAGCTCTTCAAGAATTCTTAAGACAACGACCACCCAATTTTCAAGGAGCTCAAATCCTTTGGAGGCGGATAGATGGATCCGCCAGGTGAAGAAGATCTGTGATGGCATGAGAGTTACCGAGGAGTTGAGAGTTGGTTTGGCGACCTACTTGTTTGAGGGGGAGGCTGACTATTGGTGGGATGCCATAAAGAGGAGAATGGACACCGACACACTCACTTGGAAAGAGTTCGATCAACTTTTCCAAGATAAGTACTTTCTTGAATCGGTCAAAGATCGAATGAAGGCGGATTTTCTTGCACTACGACAGGGTAGTATGACCGTGGCTGAGTATGAGAGGCAGTTCGATGAGCTCTCCTATTATGCTATGGGATTTATATCTACTAAGGCCGACAGGGTCAAGCGCTTCGAGCAGGGTCTGAGGCCGATCATTAGGAAGAAGTTGGTGGCTCTCAGGATCCGTGATTTTGGGAACTTGATGGACAGAGCTGCACCGGTAGAGAGAGACATAGAGGATAGCTAGCGACGACAAGGCTTCTCAAGAGGAGGTCCGATCTGGACGGGTGCTAGCACTAGTGGGGCACAGAGATCGATACCATATCGTCGCCCAGACCAGACAAGTGTACAACAACTTTTGACAGCCCGAGAAAAGGGAGACACTCAAACTAGAGCCAGTATTACTCCACGATCCTGCTTTGCATGCGGAGGTGTGGGACATATTCGAATGCATTGCCCAGTTTTTCCACCTCAGGGGCCTATCTAGACCGCCAGACAGGTACCAGCAGCCCAACCACCACCATCGAGGCCTGCACTGCAGTGAATGATACAAGCTCAAGCCCCTTACGGCGCCAACCAAGGGCGAGTATTTGCTTTGACTCAGCCGGAAGAGGACATTGCCAATGTCGTTGTGGAAGGTATCGTCCTTATTTACAATTCTTGTGCCCGAATATTATTTGACCCCGGTGCAACACACTCATTTGTACGCACGACATATGCACTTGATTTGGGATTAAGTTTTGCGAAGCTAGAGCATGTTATGAATATTAACTTGCCCACGAGAGAACGGTTAAATACTAGCTGAGTCTGCAAGGGTTGCGTGCTTCGCATTGGGGAGCACGAATTGATTGTGGATTTGATTGCTTTAGAGATAAAGGGGTATGATGTGATTTTTGGGATGAACTTGTTGTTCGCTTTTCAGGCGGTAATGGATTGTTTTCGTAAGCAGATTATATTTCAGTTGTCGGGAGGAGTCATTTTCAGTTTTGTGAATAACCGAGATTCTTCCCATCCCTTTCCTACTACGGGTAGTAGATTCTTAAAAGTGAAATCGGGAAGTCATTTGAGTTTCTTATCTAGCTTGATGGGAGATGACAGGGATAAAATCCATACGGATGTGGTGTTAATTGTATCGGAGTTTTTTGGATATTTTTCCCGAGGAATTACCCGGATTATCGCCGCATAGGAAAATTGAGTTCAAGATCGATCTCTATCTGGGAACCAAACCCATATCCATTGTTCCCTACCGGATGGCACCTTTGGAGTTGAAGGAGCTAAGGAAGCAGTTGGATCACTTGTTGGTGATTGAGTTTATCCGTCTAAGCACTTCACCTTGGGGAGCCCCGATCCTCTTTGTGAAGAAAATGAATGAGACTCTACGATTGTGCACGGATTACCGAAGGTTGAATCAGGTTACCATGAAGAATAAGTATCCACTGCCGAGAATTGATGACTTATTTGATCAGTAAAAGGGTTCAAAGTATTACTCCAAGATTGATCTTCGCACGGGGTATCATCAGCTGCGGATTAAGGAGGAGGATATTCCTAAGACTATTTTTCGTACCCGGTATGGTCATTTCGAGTATATGGTGATGCCATTCGGATTGACTAATGCCCCCGCAGCCTTCATGAATCTGATGTACAGAGTCTTTTGGCCTTACCTCGATCAATTTGTCATTGTGTTTATTGATAACATATTGATTTATTTACAGACTCAGGAGAAACATGCTTGTCATCTCTCTATTGTGCTACAAACATTGAGAGAACATAAGTTATATGTGAAGATGAGCAAGTGTGAGTTTTGGATGAAGGAAGTGAAGTTCCTTGGCCATGTTATGTCCGAGCAAGGAGTAGCGGTTGATCCCGCAAAGATTGAGGCCGTGATGAAATGGGAACCACCGAAGAACGTAACAGAAGTACATAGTTTCTTGGGGTTAGTCGGCTATTATCGTAGGTTTGTGGAAGGGTTCTCCAAGCTTGCGATGCCGATGACTCGCCTTACAAAGAAGGGGGAGAAATTTTTATGGACTCAAGAGTGTGAACTAGCTTTTCGCACCTTGAAGAAGAAGTTGACAACGGCACCTATCCTCATTATTATGAGCAGTGGAGAAGGCTATGAAGTCTACACCGATGCTTCACTACGAGGCTTGGGATGCGTTCTAATGCAAGAAGGGAAGGTAGTGGCTTATGGCTTGAGGCAATGCAAGGTGCATGAGTAGAATTATCCCACACACGACTTGGAGCTGGCTGCGGTGGTGTTTGCTCTTAAGTTGTGGAGATGTTATTTATACAGGGAGAAATTTCAAGTGTTCTCGGACCATAAAAGCCTCAAGTATATCTTCACACAAAAAGACTTGAATCTCCGGCAGAGAAGGTGGATTGAGTACTTGGAAGATTATGAGTTCACACTCAACTACCATCCAGGGAAGGCTAATGTAGTTGCCGATGCTTTTAGCAGGAAGTCTCGGGGTGAAATCAATTTTCTTGCAGTAAATAGGTGGAAAATGATTGATGCATTGGAGGAGTACGATCTATGGGTGGATGGACCGGAGTATCAACCATATCTATTCAACCTTGTAGCTCAATCGACGCTTCAGCGACGGGTAGTGGAGTTGTAATGCCTGGATTCGAAACTTGATTGGATTAGAGCCCGATTGGAGAATGGAGAAGCGATTGAAGGATGGTCTTGGAAGAATGGAGAGTTGAGATATAGGGAGAAGCTATGTGTTCCCGATGATTCATCCCTAAAGGAGGAGATACTGGAAGAGTGTCATCGCTCCAAGTTTGTTATCCACCCCGGTAGCACAAAGATGTATAGGGACATGAAGCGTCAATACTGGTGGAGGGGAATGAAGCGAGATGTGGCCAAGTATGTGGCAAAATGTGCGGTGTGCCAGCAGGTGAAGATTGAGCATCAAAGGCCAGGAGGAGTCCTACAGTCTTTGCCTATTCCAGAGTGGAAGTGGGATCACATCACCATGGACTTCGTGTCGGGTTTACCACGGACGTCGCGCGGGCATAATGCAGTGTGGGTCATTGTGGATAGACTCACCAAGTCCGCTCACTTTTTGGGTATGAAGACCACAGATACATTCGAGACTTTGAGCCAGCTGTATATCCGTGAGATAGTGAGGTTACACGGCGTTCTGCTCTCGATTGTGTCGGATCGTGACTCTAGGTTTGTGGCGAGATTCTGGCAGAGTCTACAACAAGCGATGGGGATGGAGTTACACTTTAGTACGACTTTTCATCCCCAAACGGATGGCCAATCCGAGAGGGTGATACAGATTGTGGAGGATATGTTACGCGCTTGCGCGTTGGACTTCAAGGGGAGTTGGAGCGACCACTTACCGTTGGTGGAGTTTGCTTACAACAACAGCTATCAGGAAAGTATTGGGATGGCACCGTATAAAGCATTGTATGGAAGACCATGCCGATCACCGACGTGTTGGTTAGAAGCCGGCGAGAGTAGTTTGTTTGGACCGGACATTGTTCGAGAAACTACGGAGAAGATTCAACTCATCCGAGAGAGGCTACGGACGGTGCAAAGTAGACAGAAGAGCTATGCGGACCACAGACGAAGACCCTTAGAATTCAAGGTGGGAGACTACGTATTTCTCAAGGTGTCACCCAAGAAGGGCGTGTTTCGATTCGGCAAGAAGGGGAAGTTAGCGCCAAGATATACCGGACCGTTTGAGGTAATCAAAGCGGTAGGCAAGGCGGCATATCAACTTCGACTACCAGCCCAGCTATCCGGAGTACATGATGTGTTCCACGTGTCCATGTTGAGAAGGTGTCACTCGGATGCAACTCCAGTCGTGAACTTGGAGGAGATTGAAATTCAAGACGGAGCAACCTACGAAGAACAACCGGTAGAAATTCTCGACGCCCAGGAAAAAGTGCTTCGCAACAAAGTTATCAGATTGGTGAAGGTTTTGTGGCAACACCATGGAGTGGAGGAAGCTACATGGGAACCGGAGCAAGAAATGCGGGAGAAGTATCCATATTTGTTCGCTACTTGAGGTAAGTTTCGAGGACGAAACTTTCTTTAAGGGGGGTGGATTGTAACACCCCGCATTTTCTTTTATATATGTATATAGATATATAGTAAATAATTGTGGTAAAAATGTGGATATGTGTAGTGATGTGTGTTTGAATTTGGTAGATTGGAAAAGTAGAGATTTAAAATGTTAGTGGAAATAATAGTTGAAATTTGGTTTTAATAAGTGAAAATATGAAATTTTAGGTCCTAGAACTTGTATTAAATAGGTTTGGTGTAGAAATATGTGTTGGAGAGGTTTGAGATGGATTTGGTTGGCTTAGGAATGAATTGGAAATGAAAAAGTGATGAAACAGTGCACTGGCTGCAACTTCAAGCGCGATTTTGACCTTGATGCAGTCAATATCTCTCAACACTCAAAACATGAAAGTTGTAGATATTTTTCTTAGAATTCCATATCATCTTAAATCATCTCAATCAGAGCTCGGATGAGAGAGTTATGCCCAGATAACGAAGTGATGTCAAAACAGCCTAATTAGCTTAAACAGTGCACTGGCTGCAACTTCAAGCCCGATTTAGACCTTGTTTCAGTCCATATCTCTCAAAACTCAAAACATAAAGTTTTAAAGCACTTTCGTATAATTCCATAGCATCTTGAATCATCTCAATCGGAGCTTGGATGAGAGAGTTATGCCCAGATAACGAAACGATGTCAAAACAGTCCAATTAGTTTTGTTTTGCATTTAACGTCTCCATTTGCATCCTAAATCAAAATATAAGAATAATGAGTACATTTAGGCTTCAAATAAGTATAAAAGGCTTTAAGAAGCACTCTTTATCACCTTTTGTTTGCAAACAACGCAAAATTTCATTAATAGCCGGTTCGGATGGGTAAAATAGAAACTTTAGTGTTTCGGGTGTACGTTGACTTTGGTTTTGAGATAAATCATCAAAATAAATGTTTTTAGGTTAAAATAACATTAAAAATGAATCCGGAACGTCGAAAAACCTTAGGGTAGTCATATGGATCAAATTGGAGATTCTTAGTAGCAAAACCGTAATTTTGGAGAAAACCAAAACAGGCTGTAAACAGTAAATTTCGGGGCTGAGGTGTTTTAAACCCCATTTTCATCTCATTTTCCCTCATTTCTTTCACTCCACTCTCACCCCACACCTCTTGGAACCCTAGAGAGCATTAGAGAGGAAGAAAGGAGGGAAAAACAAGAGATTTAAGGGTAGATTCAAGATCAAAGCTGAAGTTCTTCCTACAAACTAAGGATTCAAGGTAGGGGTTTTCTCTCATTCACTTACATTGAGGCTAGGGTATTTATATATGTATGTTTTGGCTATCAATGGTATAAATATATTCTATGGAATCATCCTCTTAGGCTTTTTGCAAGGATTACATGTTTTGAACAAAGTAGGGTTTAATACCCATGAAATCTCCTTTCTAGTTTTAAAACCCTAATTTTTGGAGAGTGATGTATTTCCTTCTTAAATGCTTTCTTTATTATGGATTTCAAAACCTTAGTGCTTTGTGTTGGGTAGAAAAATGATGTTATTGTGATCTCATGTATTTTTTTAGTTGGTTGTGGAATTGTTACATGATATATTTTGGAGATTTTGGATAGATGCTTGTAAATTGAGATAAATGTTGGAATTGTATGCTTGGTTAGGTTGTTTGTGATGCACATGAGTGAGAGGTTCCTTGTAAGGATGCTCACCCCTTCCCAAGAGGTTCCCGGTAAGGATGCTTGGGAAACAATGTAGTGATTGGTGAGAGGTTCTATGTAAAGATGCTCATCCATTCTTAAGAGGTTCCCGATAAGGATGCTTGAGAGTCAAAGGTGACCTAAAGGGGGGTGGAGGTTACCACAAAGTATGCCACCTACCGAAAGAATTGTTGAGAATTGGTTATGACAATTAATGGTTATTATTTGTATGTGGTACTCGTTTATTCATTTAAGTAATGTTTTTAAAGAAACTTGTGATCTTTTTTAAATGTCACTACTTTATTTCAAATTATGTATCTATGTTATGTTAAAATTGAGACCGACCATTTTAAATGTTTTTCTAAACCTTGTATGGGTTTGGGAGAATTTTTCTACAGAGCTTCGTGCTCACCCCCTATCGCTAACATTTTTCAGATTACCTGCTTGAGGAGGAGGACGTAAGGGTCAAGGAGCCTGCTACTTGGGAGACTCTACTGGACGGGAGTGTGGATCTCGAGGTGGACGCATAGAGCGACCTCCTTTCCCTTTGTACTAGACTAGGACATTCTTTTGGAACATTGTGTAGTCTGCCTTCTTTTGTTTATTCCGCTGCGCTTCTTTAATTAATTTTTGAGATGTAATAGGCATGACTTGGGCTTATTCTTTGGATAATGTTGTAAATATTCGTGGATGACAAATGAAGTCTTGTTTCTTAAGGGATTATATTAGTGCTCTCATGATATGAATGGTTTTACAATGTAATGCCATCCAAGGTGTTTTTTGGGGTGTTACAGGGACATTAGTTTTGTGTAGGATGTAAATATTCTCTTAATGGTCAAACATTTTGAACTACTTTTTGTTCTCTAGAATATTGTTCCCTAGGTACGTTTTGAGCCATACTTAATTCAAATGGTTCTTGTGTATATGAAGATGATGAAGACAAAGGAGACGACTGATTTATAGAACCTAGTGATGAATGAACAGACATAAACTTTTGTTTTTTAAAAAAAGAAAAAAGAAAACAAACAATCTATATACATATAATACAAGTCAATAACTTCTCTATTTTATTTAATTTCAAATTTTTGTAACTCCCTAGCAATGACGCCAAAAACTTGATTCAAACTATTTCATGATCGGATTTATATTATGCACCCAAGTATAAGTGATCGAATTGTTGTTTTCTCGGTTTAAGTCCAAGATCCATCCCACGAAGAGTTTTAATAATTAGAATTTAAAATAAGAACAGTGAAGACTGTGAAGTTATTGTTAAAGCAATGTAACATGAGATAGCTTGTGATGTAAGCTTAGATTGATAAATAGTTTAAGTAAATGAAATGTGTAAATAGATTGTTAAAAGACAATAATATGAAAAGTACCCTTAAGTGTAAGGATCTCATATGCTTTATGTAATGCCCCAAAAACCACCTTGGATGGTATTACAATTTTTAAACCATTCACATCATGAGAGCAAGTGACATAATCCATCAATAATGAAACTCCATTCACCAAATGTAATGGTTACAATATCATCCCAAAAAAATAGGCCAACCATGGCCTTTACATCCCAAAAGAATCAACTATTTTATCGCAGTAGAATACACAAAAAAGAATACATCTATTAATGTACTAAAATATATCCCCTAATCTAAAACATGGAGGGATCAACTCTAGACGTCCACCTCGAGATCCACGAGCCCATCTAGTGGAGCTTCCCAATGTATCGGCTCCTTAACTCCAAGTTCTCCGTCTAGACCACAATCTGAAAATATATAGTTTGCAAGGGGGGTGAGCACTAAGTTTTGTAGCAACATTCTCCCAATTTCGAACAAGGTTTAGAAAACATATAGCACAGTTTGGTCTCATCTTTTTTGGCAAATATCATATATCAATTTTTGAAGTAAAATCGAGACATTTCAATAGATCTCAAGTGTAGGCAATTGCAATAATTTAAATGAACAGTAAAAATGAATTTCCCAACAATAAATCATTTTCAACCATAAACCATTTTCCACAAGTTCTTGTAGAGTCTCATACCTCGACAAGCTCTTGTAGGAAATCGTTTATGGTACAATAAACCACAAACCTAATTTCACACAATAACCCATAAATTCACAACTTGTATTCGTATCTTAGGTATGATGTATGTTTTGCATGAATAAACACATTAAGAATATCCTGGCCCACACACACACCCAAATCCTCGCAAGGATATCCAACCTTAGGAAGGACGTATACCAACTCATGGCAATGACGAATCCAACTCAGGAATAGTATACTAACCCTCAACCTCTATAACACGTGAGCGAATAGTGGTTTGGTCATAGCAAGACACTAACCCCACTACGAGTGATAGGGAACCTTCAAACCCACACGGAGTAAGAAACGCATCTAACCCACTCTACGATATCCGGTCAACGTGTAACGCCCCAAAAATCACCCTAGATAGCATTACCATTTAAAAACATTCTTGCCATGAGAGCAACTAAATAAATCCATCATTAAAGAACACCCTTAATTTAACAAAATTCGGGTAGAGTCTCTTTTATACGAGGAGCTCTACCCAAAACACAACATGTGCAATTATACTACATTGACCACATCGGGTCCATTTACCCATCAAATAATAAACTTTCATTCACCACATATAATATCCACAATATTATCCCAAAAGAATAGATCAAGCTATGACAAATACGTTCCAAAAGAATTATACTCAAACTTAACAGCGGAATAAATAAAATACTAGACTATACATGATTGTAAATGAAATCCATAGTCTAGCACAAAAATAAACTATAGCTTTAGATGTCCACCTCGGGATCTAGATTCCCCTCTAGTGGAACCTCCCAATTTCCCGGCTTGTCAACGCCGGGATCTTCCTCTAGTACGAAATCTGAAAAGAAAACATTATTGGTAGGGGATGAGCACTAAGCTCTATAGGAAAATCCTCCCAAACTCTAACAAGGTTTGGAAAACGAAAACAAATGGTCGGTCTCATTTCACAAATAGCACACGTAAATTTTGAAAGAAAACATGACATTTTCAAAGATCTCAAGTTTATACATTAACAATAATTAAGTGGAAGAGTAAGTCAATCCCACCATAAATAGTCATTCCAAAGAGTAATTATTAAGTGCAAGAGTAAATCCAATCCCACCATAAATAACCATTCCAAAGAGTAATTATTCCCACAATAATTTTCAAGATAATTATATCCAAAAGATAACGCAATAAAAAATAACCACAATGTATCTCAAGTATGATGTAAGATAATCGCATGAATAAACCCATCGAGAATATCCTGGCCCACACACACACAAATCCTCGCAAGGATATCAAACTTTGGGAACGGCGCCTACCAATGCATTGTCCCATACCAACGCACTGGCAATAATGAATCCAAACCAGGCATAGTATACTAATCCTCTGACACGGCACCCGTGAGTTAATAATGGTTTGGTCCTCGCAAGGCACCAATCCCACTACGAGTGGTAGGAAAAATTCAAACCCACACGGAGTAAGAAGCACACACATCTACCCACTCTACGATACCCCGTCAACGGCCATCCATGGTCATTCAAACACCTCTATGAGATACAATCACCAACAATTTCTCAATAAAAGTTCTTAATTTTCAAAACCCCCCAATTCCATAGGTATTTCTCAAATCACATTAAATCTCAAAAATTCCTAATTTTCTTCCATATGATTCCAATTGAACAATTTAAGAAAAATATGCAAGAGATCATCAAACATATATTTTTATTGTTCAAACAAAGCACTAGAGTTTTGAAATCAAGAATTAAGGAATATCAAGAAGAAAATTCTCTATTTCTTAAAAGAAACAAGGGTTTTGAGATTTCAAGAATTTCATGGCTATCAAGCCATAACTTTATTCCAAACATGATAATATTTGCAAGAGTATCAAGAAATAATGATTTCATAACATATATCTAAGATTTAGAAGCAAAATATACATAGATATAAACCCTAGCCTCAATGTAGGAGAATGAGAAGAAATTTCTACCTAGAATCAAGAATTCCAAGTGAGAGCCCAAGCCCTGTAGACCTTTTTCCTCCTTTCCTTCTTTTCCTTTACCTTCTCCTAGGGTTCCAAGAGGTGTGGGGTGAGAGTGGAGTGAAAGAAATGAGGGTAAAGGAGCTGAAATAAGTGTTTTAAACACAGCCAACCCCGAAAAACACTGTTCACAGTATGCTTTTGTTTTCTAAAAAATTACAGTTTTGCCACTAAGAATCTCTAATTTGATCCATATGACTACCCTAAGGTTTTCCGACGTTCTGGATTCATTTTTAATGTTATTTTAACCTAAAAATATTTATTTTTATGATTTATTTCAAAACTAAAATAAATTTACACTCGAAACATTAAAATTATTATTTTCTTCCTCTCTAGTATTTATTCTTACGATTTCTATATATATAGTTTATTCTTACATCATTACATATATAAGAATCACTAAACAAGTACATCACTATATTAAGATAAACATGTGGGGATTTACACCTTCAAAGTCTAAGAAGAAAAGACAACACTTTACTATCCAAGGAACACCACAATGCAGATTTTTTTATCAACTTCGGAGAATAAACTGATTTGACTCAGGTAGTTCTAGTATGTGTGACCTATATGGTTGGAAAGATATACGAGTTAGGGTTCTAACAAAAATAACGGTGCACAATTTGGACTTTCCAACAAAGAGTTATGATCAAATTGGTGAAAGGTAGTCTGTCGGACTACTTGGTTCTTCTATACTTGTTTGGAGCCTAAATATACTTATTATTCTTATATTTTGATTTAGGATGTAAATGGAGACGTTAAATGCAAAACGAAGCTAGTTGGACGATTGTTGATAGTTTAGACATGTGGGGGTTTACAATTCACCCTTCTTAAAGAAAGTTTCATCCTCGAAACTCACCTCATGTAGCGAATAAGTGCGGATACTTCTCTCGCATTTCTAGCTCCGATTCCCAAGTAGCTTCTTCCACTCCATGGTGTTGCCACAAAACCTTCACTAGTCGGATGAATTTGTTGCGGAGCACCTTTTCTTTGGCGTCGAGAATCTTCACTGGTTGTTCTTCATAGGTTGCTCCGCTTGAATTTCAATATCTTCCAAGTCTACGACCGGCTTTGCATCCGATTGACACTTTCTCAACATCGACACGTGGAACACGTCATGTACCCCAGACAACTGAGCTGGTAACCGCAACTGATACGCCGCTTTGCCCACAACTTTGATCACTTCAAATGGCCCGGTATATCTTGGCGCTAACTTTCCCTTCTTGCCGAATCTAAATACTCCTTTCTTGGGTGACACTTTGAGGAACACGTAGTCTCCCACTTTGAATTCCAAGGGTCTTCGTCTTTGATCCGCATAGCTTTTCTGTCGACTTTGTGCCATGCGTAACCTTTCTTGGATGAGTTGAATTTTCTCGGTAGTTTCTCGAACAATCTCCATCCAAACAAACTACTCTCGCCGGCTTCCAACCAACACGTCGGGGATCTACACAGTCTTCCATACAATGCTTCATATGGTGCCATCCCAATGCTTGCCTGATAACTGTTGTTATACGCAAACTCCACCAATAACAAGTGATCACTCCAGCTTCCTTTGAAGTCCAACACGTAAGCACGTAACATGTCTTCCACAATCTGTATCACCCTCTCGGATTGGCCATCCATTTGGGGATGAAAAGTTGTGCTGAAATGTAACTTTGTCCCTATGGCTTGTTGTAGACTTGCCAGAACCGTGCCACAAACCGAGAATCACGATCCGACACGATAGAAAGCGGAACTCCATGCAATCTCACAATCTCACGGATATACAGCTGACTCAAAGTCTCGAATGTGTCTGTGGTCTTCATATCTAAAAAATGAGCAGACTTGGTGAGTCTATCCACAATAACCCATACTGCATTATTCCCGCACGACGTCCGTGGTAAACCCACACGAAATCCATGGTGATGTGATCCCACTTCCACTCTGGGATAGGCAAAGACTGTAGTAATCCTCCTGGCTTTTGATGTTCGATCTTCACCTGCTGGCACACCACACATCGTGCTATGAACCTTGCCACATCCTTCTTCATTCCCTTCCACCAATATTGGCGCTTCATGTCCCTATACATTTTTGTGCTACCAGGGTGGATAGCAAACTTAGAGCGATGACACTCTCCAAGTATCTCCTCCTTTAGGGATGAATCATCGGGAACACATAGCTTCTTCCCATATCTCAATTCTCCATTTCTCAAAGACCATCCCTCCATAGTTTCTCCATTCTCCAATTTAGCTCGAATCAACGCTAATTCAGGATCCAAGCATTGCAATTCCACAGCCCTACGTTGGAGAGTAGGTTGAGCCACAAGGTTGAACAAGCATGGTCGGGATCCATCTTCTCCAACCCATAGATCATAATCTCCAAGGACATCCTTCCACTTCCATTCACCTATGGAAACATTGAGTTCACCCCGAGACTTCCTGCTAAGTGCATCGGCTACTACATTCGTCTTCCTTGGATGGTAGTTGAGTGTGAAATCGTAGTCTTCTAGGTACTCAATCCACCTTCTTTGCCGGAGATTCAAGTCTTTCTGTGTGAAGATATACTTATGATCAGAGAACACTTGGAATTTCTCTCCATACAAATAACACCTCCACAAATTAAGAGCAAAACCACAGTGGCAAGCTCTAAGTCATGGGTGGGATAATTCTGCTCATGAACTTTGAGTTGCCTAGAGCCGTAGGCAACCACCTTCCCTCCTTGCATTAGCACACACCCCAAGCATCGTAGCGAAGCATCGGTATACACATCGTATCCTTCCCCACTACTCAGAATAATGAGGACAGGAGCAGTTGTCAACTTCTCCTTCAAGGTGCAAAAAGCTAGTTCACACTCTTGAGTCCACAAGAATTTTTCTCCCTTCTTTGTGAGGTGTGTCATCGGCATTGCTAACTTTGAGAACCCTTCCACAAACCTCCGGTAGTAGCCTGCTAAGCCCAGAAAACTACGTACTTCGGTCACATTCTTTGGTGGTTCCCACTTTATCACTGCCTCAATCTTTGCGGGGTCAACTGCTACCCCTTGTTCCGACACAACATGGCCAAGGAATTGCACTTCCTTCATCCAAAACTCACACTTACTCATCTTCGCATATAACTTATGTTCTCTCAATGTTTGTAGCACAATAGAGAGATGGCGTCCATGTTCCTCGTGAGTCCAGGAATAGATTAGTATGTCATCAATAAACACGATGACAAACTGATCTAGATACGACCAAAATACCCTGTGCATTAAATCCATGAAGGCTGCTGGAGCATTAGTCAATCCAAACGGCATCACCCTATACTCGAAATGACCATACCGAGTACGAAAAGCAGTCTTAGGAATATCTTCCTCCTTGATCCGCAATTGATGATACCCTGTGCGAAGATCAATCTTAGAATAATACTTAGAACCCCTCAACTGATCAAATAGGTCGTCGATTCGTGGCAAAGGGTATTTGTTCTTCACTGTTACTCGATTCAATCTTCGGTAATCCGTGCACAATCGAAGTGTCTCATCATGCTTCTTCACAAATAGTACCGGGCTCCCCAAGGTGAAGTGCTCAAACGGATAAACCCAATGGTCAACAGATGATCCAGCTGCTTCCTTAGCTCCTTTAACTCCAACGGTGCCATCCGATAGGGAGCAATGGATATGGGTTCTGTTCCAGGGTAGAGATCTATCTTGAACTCAATCTCCCTGTGTGGGGTAGCCCGGGTAGTTCGTCTGGGAAGACATCCAAAAAATTTGATACTATCAACACCACATCCGCATGGAATTTATCCCGATCATCTCCCATCAAGCTAGCTAAGAAACTCAAATGACTCCCCGCCTTCGCTTTTAAGAATCTACTACCCGTAGTAGGAAATGGATGGGAGGAATTTCGGTCATTCATGAAACTGAATATTACCCCTCCCGGTAGTTGGAAAGAAATTTGTTTACGAAAACAATCCATTACTGCCCGGAATGTGAA
Source organism: Ilex paraguariensis (assembly GCA_963454935.2). Classification (NCBI taxonomy): domain Eukaryota; kingdom Viridiplantae; phylum Streptophyta; class Magnoliopsida; order Aquifoliales; family Aquifoliaceae; genus Ilex; species Ilex paraguariensis. The sequence continues at coordinate 113,298 of CAUOFW020001018.1, read as the reverse complement.
TAAAAAATTCATTCCAAAGATCATGTCATACCCCTTCATGTCTAAGGCAACCAAATCTACAATTAATTCGTGATCCCCAATTCGAAGCACGCAACTCCTACACACCCGGCTAGTATCCAATTGTTCACCCATAGGCATATTAATACACAACGCATGTTCTAGCTTCTCGAAGCCCAATCCCAATTTAATAGCATATGTAGTACGTATAAATGAATGAGTCGCACCCGGATCAAATAAAATTCGGGCCCAAGAATTGTAAAGAAGAACGATACCTTCCACTACGGCATTGGAGGCATCCTCCTCCGGTTGAGTCATAGCAAACACTCTTCCTTGATGAGCGCCGCTAGGTGCTATAGCTCCTACCGGCCTCTGCGGTTGTGGCCTCTGTATCGGTGGCTTGTTTGCATTCACACGCCCGGTTGCTTGGTTGGTTTTGGTTGAAAGCAATGGGCACCTATCTTTGTAGTGTCCAACACCTCCACATGCAAAGCATCGACGTGGGTCGGTGCCTACTCTCTCTGGTACTCCTCCCACTCCTCGAGCTGTTTGTGGTCTCTGTCCAACTGCCTGATCTGGGCGACGGTAGGGTGCCGCTTTCTGTGCTCCACTGCTACTAGCACCGGTCCTGATCGGACCTCCCCTCATAAGGTTCTGTCGTCGCTGATTATCTTCCATGTCTCTCTCCACCAACATAGCCCTATCCACAAGATCCCCATAGTCACGGATCCTAAGAGCCACAAGCTTCTCTCTAATGGCCGGCCTCAAGCCCTGCTCAAAACATTTGGCCCTCCTGGCCTCTATGGATATGAATTATGTGGCATATCGGGACAATTCCTCAAACTTTCTCTCATACTCCCCCACCGTCAAACTACCCTATCGAAGAGCGAGGAAATGGACACTCATCTTGTCTCTAACTGACTCAGGAAAATATTTGTCTTGGAAGACTTGATCGAACTCCTCCCAAGTAAGTGCATCTATGTTCCTTCGTCTTTTTACCGAATCCCACCAATGGTCGGCCTCCCCTCGAACAAATAGGTAGCTAAGCCAACCCTCAAGTCTTTGGTAACTCCCATGCCATCACAAATCTTCTTCACCCGGTGGATCCATCTATCCGCATCCAAAGGATTGGAGCTTCCTTGGAAGGTAGGCGGTTGTTGCCTCAAAAATTCTCGAAGAGTTATCATCCTCCGGTTGTCGTCCCCATTGCCCGGCAGTTGTGCTAGGGGGTGCGCTCCACCATTATGGTTGTTGTTTCCATTTTGGTTTTGTACCAAAGTGGTGAGTTCCCTCAAACATTGATATATGCCGCTTATGGCATCGAGAGGTGGGGGTGGTGGATTTTCTTGTCCTCCCCGACCACGCCCACGTCCACGTCCACGTCCTCCGTCCATCCTGCACATCAATTCATAATTTAGTTCCTTGATGTACAAGACATCCTAAGTATCGCTTTAGTCTAAAGCATAAAGTTTAGATAAAATTTCATCCAACAAGATCGTTCAACCTAGTCCTATTTCCTAGCGGTGATCCATAACCTACAGCTCCCATGTAAGACCTAAAGCCTACGCTCTGATACCAAACTTGTAACGCCCCAAAAACCACCCTGGATGGCATTACCATTTAAAAACATTCCTGTCATGAGAGCAACTAAATAAATCCATCATTAAAAAACATCCTTAATTTAACAAAATTCGGGTAGAGTCTCCTTTGTACGGGGAGCTCTACCCAAAACACAACCTGTGCAATTATACTACATTGACCACACCGGGTCCATTTACCCATCAAATAATAAACTTTCATTCACCACATATAATATCCACAATATTATCCCAAAAGAATAGACCAAGCTATGACACTTACGTTCCAAAAGAATTATATTCAAACTTAACAGCAGAATAAACAAAATACTAGACTATACATGATCGTAAATGAATTTTCTAGTCTAGCACAAAAATAAACTATAGCTCTAGATGTCCACCTCGAGATCTAGGTTCCCCTCTAGTGGAACCTACCAATTTCTCAGCTCGTCAACGCCGGGATCTTCCTCTAGCACGAAATCTGAAAAGAAAACATTATTGGTAGGGGGTGAGCACTAAGCTCTTTAGGAAAATCCTCCCAAACTCTAACAATGTTTGAAAAATGAAAAAAAATGGTCGGTCTCATTTCACAAATAGCATACATAAACTTTGAAAAAAAACATGACATTTTCAAAGATCTCAAGTTTATACATTAACAATAATTAAGTGGAAGAGTAAGTCAATCCCACCATAAATAGTCATTCCAAAGAGTAATTATTAAGTGCAAGAGTAAAGCCAATCCCACCATAAATAACCATTCCAAAGAGTAATTATTCCCACAACAATTTTCAAGATAATTATATCCAAAAGATAACGCAATAAACAATAACCACAATATATCTCAAGTCTGATGTAAGATAATCGCATGAATAAATCCATCGAGAATATCCTGGCCCACACAAACACAAATCCTCACAAGGATATCAAACTTTGGGAAGGGCGCCTACAGATGCATTGTCCCATACCAATGCACCGACAATTACGAATCCAACTCAGGCATAGTATACTAATCCTCTAACACGGCACCCGTGAGCTAATAATGGTTTGGTCCTCACAAGGCACCAATCCCACTACGAGTGGTAGAAAAAGTTCAAACCCACACGGAGTAAGAACCACGCACATCTACCCACTCTACGATATCCGATCAATGGCCACCCATGGTCATTCAAACACCTCTATGAGATACAATCACCAACAATTTCTCAATAAAAGTTCATAATTTTTAAAATCCCCAAATTCCATAGGTATTTCTCAAATCACATTAAATCTCAAAAATCTCCAATTTTCTTCCATATGATTCCAATAGAACAATTTAAGAAAAATATGCAAGAGATCATCAAACATATATTTTATTGTTCAAACAAAGCACTAGAGTTTTGAAATCAAGAATTAAGGAATATCAAGAAGAAAAATCTCTATTTCTTAAAAGAAACAAGGCTTTTGAGATTTCAAGAATTTCATGGCTATCAAACAATAACTTCATTCCAAACATGATAATATTTGCAAGAGTATCAAGAAATAATGATTTCATAACATATATCTAAGATTTAGAAGCAAAATATACATAGATATAAACCCTAGCCTCAATGTAGGAGAATGAGAAGAAATTTCTACCTAGAATCAAGAATTCCAAGTGAAAGCCCAAGCCCTATAGACCTCCTTTCTCCTTTCCTTCTTTTCCTTTACTTGCTCCTAGGGTTCCAAGAGGTGTGGGGTGAGAGTGGAGTGAAAGAAATGAGGGTAAAGGGCTGAAATCAGTGTTTTAAACACAGCCAACCCCAAAAATACTGTTCACAGTATGTTTTGTTTTCTCAAAAATTACAGTTTTACCACTAAGAATCTCCAATTTGATCCATATGACTACCCTAAGGGTTTCCGACGTTCCGGATTCATTTTTAATGTTATTTTAACCTAAAAATATTTATTTTTATGATTTATTTCAAAACTAAAATAAATTTACACTCGAAACATTAAAATTATTATTTTCTTCCTCTCTAGTATTTATTCTTATGGTTTCTATATATATGGTTTATTTTTACATCATTACATATATAAGAATCACTAAACAAATACATTACTATATTAAGATAAAAATGTGGGGGTTTACACCTTCAAAGTCTAAGAAGAAAACACAACACTTTACTATCCAAGGAACACCACAATGCAGATTTTTTTATCAACTTCGGAGAATAAACTGATTTGACTCAGGTAGTTCTAATATGTGTGACCTATATGGTTGGAAACATATACGTGTTAGGGTTTTAAAAAAAATAACGGTGCACAATTTAGACTTTCCAACAAAGAGTTATGATCAAATTGGTGAAAGGTAGTCTACCGGACTGCTTGGTTCTTCTATATACTTGCTTGAAGCCTAAATATACTTATTATTCTTATATTTTGATTTAGGATGTAAATGGAGACGTTAAATGCAAAACGAAGCTAGTTGGACGATTGTTGATAGTTTAGACATGTGGGGGTTTACACAACGGTTACCCATGGTCATCCAAACATCCACAAGAGATACAATATTCAATCAATTTCTCCAATCACAAATACATTCAAAAATTCCCAAATTTCACAAGTAGTATTCCAATAGAAAAATTTAAGAAAATATGCCAGAGATTATCATGAATACAATGTTGTGGTTCAATATAAAGCACTAAAGTTTTGAAATTAAGAAAAAAAAATCAAGAGAAAAATTCATTTCTCTTAAAAACTAGGGTTTTGAGTCAAGAAGAAGAGATTTAATGGTTATCCACAATAGATTTGTTTAAAACATGATAATGTTTGCATGAATAACAAGAATCAAGGATTTACTAACAAATAAATAAGATTTAGAGTCAAACGAATACATATAAATAAACCATAGCCTCAATGTAAGAGAATAGGAAGAAAACCCCTACCTTGGTGTTCTTGAAAAACTAGGGTTTTGATCTTCTTGAAGTGGAAATTCCCTTTGATCTTGTGTTTTTCTCTTCCTTTCTTCCTCTCTATGGTTTTCTAGGGTTAGAAAGGTTGAAATGGAGCTAATGGAGGCATCATTATGTATTTATAGGGTGAGAAATGGACCCCAAATCGCGACTTAAAATGTCTGGAACTTACAAAGCGTACCGATATGTAGTACCGATACGATACGCCATCTAGACTGTAATGTACCAGTACGGTATGCCCTCTGGACAGCAGTGTACTGGTATGCTGTACCAGTATGGTTTGTCCAGTTTTGCATTCTTCCTCTGTTTTTCATTTCAAATCCATTTCAAACCTTCCAAACCAACCCAAACTTTTACAACATACAATTGTACATCAAACATAGTTGGTATAAGTTCTATTGTAAATGGTTTCATATATTTACAAGTCAAAACTAAGTTTAAAACTAAATATTTACTCGATTCTACACTATTAACATTTTCTACGATTATAACATATGTGGTTCATTCCTATCCCATCACATATATTAAATTACCAACCAATTTGTATCATTATATTGCTATAAACATACGGGGGTTTATACTTTATGTTGGTTAAGTACTGGAAATGCTACCTTACAGCAATTAACTTCCAAGTTATTGGTAAGTCAATTGGCAGATCTAATGTATATAAACCATATCACAGCTACTTCTTAGGTTAGCTGGTGGTATTTTTAAACATAACACAACAAATTCTTAGGTTAGCTAGTGGTATGACAGTTGACTAATCCAAGTAAACCAGAAGGTTAAATCATTCATAAGGATCACTTGAATTACTCAATTGGCTTTATTATAATATGTATCAGTTAAAAAACCCTAATAATCCAGAAGGTCAACCCATTCAGGAGGATCATTTAGGTTATTCATGCGACAACTTTTATATCTTATATCAGTTAAACAACCTCAATAATCCAGAAGGACAAGCCATTCAAGAGGATTACATAGATTATTAATTTGACAATTTTACTATGCAATAGTAAAACATCCTCAATGTTCCTGGAGGTCAAGCCATCTCGTTGGAACACCGTAGATATTTAACCAGAAGGTTGATGATTCACTAATGACATAATTCTAGGCTATGTAGTAACACTTAATTCCGTACATCATTATATCATGCATGAAGCGCATAATAATATGTAATATAGAATATTAAGTATTGCTCGGTGTTCATAACCATGAGCACTTTATCTATATATATATATATATATATATATATATATATATATATCATCAACATTTTCATAATTTAACCAATATTATACATATGTTTACCCCTTACTGAAGGGTTTAAGTAACTACTCACGCTCCATTACTATAGACAAGTAAGAAGTGCGGGTAATTATCATTGCAATAGTAAATAGAATACAGACACTAACACTTCTTTCGCAAGGAACAATTGAAATACAACCACATTAATATCAGTTAAGACATAGTGGCAGTAGTTCGATTCTCCAAGTAGAAAGACATAACAAAAATGTAGGAATATAGAGTTTTGGCTGGAGAATAGGACGGACCAAGGTCTTGAATTTATCTTTTTTCTTTATTTTTATGTCTCTGGAGCTCTCCTCCCTAACTCTCCCTTTTTCTAGCCCATTTAAAGGCAACTCATATGTATATAGGCAAGAATCAAGCAGGAGGTGGAGGATAAAGACCAACCGCTTGGAGCCACCCTCCGGACGCCACCACCACCGTCTGGACGGTGCTAGTTTGCTGGTGGAGAATTATGATGTTCTTGCATGTTCTATTCTTGAATTACACTTGCCTCCTTTTTTGTTTCAAGCTCTGATAGATTGATCCTCCTGATTTTCAGTAATTCTGCACAAAAACCCTGAAATTTCAAACATAACACACATAAAACCCTAGCTTATGCACAAAACCTAATAGATAGTTTTTAACCAATTTATCTTATATAATGTAATTATTTAGCTATATTAATTTACATACTAATTAGGGTAATCAGAATGTTCGACCATTAAGACAAAACTTTGTCCTGTCATGTTCTGTTTTTCCCACAAATGGTCCAAATTTCAACATTAAAGCAAGGACAATATAGCTTTTACCACAATTTCATGGTGTGGAGTTTGAAAACCCATTCTTGCATGTTAAAGAGTTTGAGCAAGTATGTGGTGCTTTGCAAGATAATTCTGAAAATGGCCCGGTTGAAACTTTTTTCTTTCTCACTAAAGGACAAAGCTAAATAGTGGAAAAATTCTTTAAAAGCCCAATCTATTTCAAGTTGGCAAGTTTTGGAAATTGAATTTTAAAAAAAAAAATTCCTATGAATCACACTAATGCATTGAGATGTCAAATCATGAATTTTTCTGTAAATAAAAAAAAAACTTTTTATCAATGTTGGGAGAGATTTAAAGATATTCTTCAAGCTTGTCCACATCATGCATTTGAGAGTTGGACTCTCGTTGATTTTTTCTATGATGCCCTCCCTTCTGCATTGCATCAGTTTGTTGAAATAATGGCCAAAGGAGAGTTTATGAGTAGGAGTCCCAAGGAAGCATTCGAGTCCTTTGATACCATTTCTGAGAGTTCCCAAATGTGGGACTCGACCTCTCTAAATATTGTTGAAACCAAGCCATCCATATCCCAAGGAGGGAAGTATCTATTAAAAGAGGATGACGACCTAAGAGCCAGAATGGATACTTTATCCCGAAAGCTTGAAGCCCTAGAAATGAAAAAAAATAAAGTGTTCGTAGTATCCACCACTGAGCAGTCATGTAAAATTTGTGCATTGTTATGATATCCCATGGGGGAATTCCTACCATTCCTTCATTCATAGAAGTCTTGATGGAACAATCCAATGTCATTTCAAACTTTAACAAGCCCTATTCCAATCCTTATTCTGAAATCTATAACCTAGGGTGGAAGAATCACCCAAATATCAATTCAAAAAAAAACATTACATGTGAGTTAACCACAAGGTCCACCTTCAAGTCAACCACAACCCTAGACTCAACAGTCATATCAGCTATATCAAAACCTACACAAAAGAAGTCTAGAGGACACCATGAACCAGTTTATTCAGAGTCAAATGAGTTTCAACACTTAGCCCACCTATGCATTTAATGATTTCAAAGTTTAAACTTCATAGAGTATTGAAGATATTAAGAGTCATTAACCAGTCCTTGAGTACATCAGAGAAGGGAAAATTTCCATCTCAACCAAAGCCCCCACAGAGTCAATACTAGCCTAATGTTGTGTCTTTTGAACCATCTCTAAGTCAGGTCCAAGCAAATACCACATTGAGAAATGGTAAGGTGATTGAAAAAACCATTAAAGTTATGTTAATTCCTAAGCCAAAACCTAAGTCGATCCTAGTAAATGAACAAGTTGAGCCTGAACCTATAACTGAAATGGAACTAGAAAACCTCAAATGAAAAAGAACCTTCCTGCCCTATTCGGTTACTTTTTCCTCAAATAATCAAGAAACCTAAATCTCCAACCAATCATTTTGAAATCTTTGAGTTGTTCAAGCAAGTAAAGATTAACATCCTTCTGTTGGATGTAATCAAACAAGTCCCATCTTATGCCATATTTTTAAGGACCTTTACATAGTCAAAAGAAAGATCAATGTACAGAAATGAGCATTTTTAACTGAGTAGGTTAGTGCTATCATCTAGCACAAGGCCTTCTCTTAAGTACAAAGATCCTGGAAGTCCTACAGTGTTATGCATAATCAAAAATTTCCATATTGTGCAAGCTCTGCTTAATCTAGGAGCCAATGTTAATTTACTTTCATACTTGGTTTATAAACAATTAGGGTTGGATGAGTTGAAACCCACCAATGTCACATTATAATTGGCAGACCGATCTGTGAAAACTCCACGAGGAGTTGCGGAGGATGTGTTAGTTCAAGTTGATAAGTTATATTTTCCAATGGATTTCATTGTTTTAGATACACAACCATTTTGAATGCTTCTACTGTAACACCCCGCATTTTCTTTTATATATGTATATAGATATATAGTAAATAATTGTTGTAAAAATGGGGATATGTGTAGTGATGTGTGTTTGAATTTGGTAGAATGAAAAAGGGATGAACAGTGCACTGGCTGTAACATCAAGCTCGATTTCGACCTTGATGCAGTCCATATCTCTCAAAACTTAAAACATGAAATTTGTAGATCTCTCTCTTAGGATTCCATATCACCTTGAATCATCTCAATCGGAACTAGGAGGAAGGATTTATGTCCATATTACGAAGTAGTGTCTACACTGTCCAAAAATCTGTCCGGCAGACTACCTTTCGCTAATTTCATCATAACGCTTTATTGGAAAGTCCGAATTGTGCACCGTTATTTTTGTTAGAACCCTAACTCGTATATCTTTCCAACCATATAGGTTACACCTCCTAGAAATACCTGAGTCAAATTAGTTTATTCTATGAAGTTGACCAAAAATCTGCACTATGGTGCTCCTTGGATAGTAAAGGGTTGTGCTTTCTTATTAGACCTTAAAGGTGTAAAACCCCATATGTTTACATTAATATATTAATGTACTTGTTTAGTGATTCTTCTATATGTAATGACTTAAGAATAAACCATATATATATATTAAAATCGTAAGGATATCACCTATAGTAGTTCGAAGGAATAAAATAAAAACTTTTAATGTTCTAAGTGTGAATTTATTTTAGTTTTGAAATAAATCATAAAAAGCAATGTTTTTAGGTTAAAATAACATTAAAAATGAATCCGGAACGTCGAAAAAACCTTAGGGTAGTCGTATGGATCAAATTGGAGATTTCTAGTGGCAAAACTGTAATTTTGGAAAAAAAAACTCAAAATTCAGCCCATGAACAGTGATGTCGCGGACTGCTGTGTTTAAAACACAGAAACCAGCCCATTTCCTTCCATTTTTTCTCACATCTCTCACCCCCAAAACCCCTTAGCACCCTTGGGGAAGATAGAGGAAAGGAGGAAAGGGAGAAAGGAGGTCATTAGAGCTTGGGTTTGTGGTTTGAAACTTGATTCAAGGTAGGGGTTTTTCTTCCATGCTTGTCCATTGAGGCTAAGGCTAATATATATATATGTTTTGACTCATACTTGTATGTATTTGCTAGGAATTCCTTGTTTCTTGGTTTTCTTGCAATTATGGCATGTCTTAAACAAAGTTAGGATTGATTACCCATGAAACTTCTTTTATAGCTTTAAAACCCTAGTTTTGGGGAAATATGGAATTCTCTTTCTACATTTGCTCAAGCTTGGTTTTGAGAACTTAGTGCTTTGTGTGAGTAATGAAAATGATGTGGTGGTGATCTCTTGTATTTTCCTAATTGTTTATTGAAATTGCCTCATAATGGATTTGTGGATCTTTGGAAATTTGCTTGTAAATTGGAGATTTATGGAATCCTTGGTTATGTGTGATGATTGTTGGGATGATGTGATCTTGTATGGTTGTTGGAATGAACATGGATGAGAGGTTCCTTGTAAGGATGCTCATTCCATCTCAAGAGGTTCCTTGTAAGGATGCTTGAGAAACCAAATCTTGAGGGTGAGAGGTTCCTTGTAAGGATGCTCACACCAAAAGAGGACAGTATGTGATTTTCTCAAGAGGTTCCTTGTAAGGATGCTTGAGAAACCAAATCTTGAGGGTGAGAGGTTCCTTGTAAGGATGCTCCCATTAGAGAGGACAATATGATATCATGTGTGGGAAATGATTTATATTTTGGTAATGGATGTTTATTAGCACTTAGTTGAAATTGCTCCTTTCTATTACTATTGTTACTTAAACTTGAGATTCGTGCCAAAGGAAATATAATAATCGATGGTGGAATAAGCGTTCCTTTTTGTATTATGATGTTACTATTGCATTTCCCACAAGAGCTTGTGGAGGTATGGGACTCTACAAGAACTTGTTGGAAATGGTTATGGTTGCTCATTGTGACTTGGGTTTACTGTTCATTTAAATTATTGCGAATGTTTAAACTTGAGATCTGTTTCAAATGTCACGGTTTTACTTCAAATGTTATATGATATTTTGGAAAATAAGACCGAACTATTTTACTTGTTTTCTAAACCTTGTATGAGTATGGAAGGAATGTTGCTACAGAGCTTAGTGCTCATCCCCTACAAATAATATCTTTTCAGATTTCGTCTATGAGGAGGAGTTACAAGTAGATGAACCAGTGCATGGGGAAGCTCCCCTAGAGGGGAACGGGGGTCCTGAACTGGATGCCTAGAGTTATATTTCTTTTGTACTAGACTAGAGAGTTTATTTTGAAATCATGTAAAGTCTAGTATTTTGTTATTTCACTGCAAGTGTAATTTAATTCTTTTGGGAATATATTTGTCATACTTGGCCTATTCTTTTGGGATGGCATTGTGGATATGGCATATGATGAATGAAAGTTTATTTTATGATGGATAAATAGACCCGGTGTGGTCAATAGTTATGCATATGTGGACCCGGTGTGGTCAATTGTAATATAATTGTACAGGTTGTGTTTTGGGTAAAGCTCCCCGTACAAAGGAGACTCTGCCCAAATTTTGTTAAAATATGAATGGTTGATAGATGAACTTTCGTCGTGATGAATTTACGTAATGCTCTCATGGGGTGAATGGTTTTTTAGAATGTAATGTCACCCAAGGGGGTTTTTGGGGCGTTACATCTACATACATTCCTGTCATTATAGGCTGACCATTCCCTGCTACATCAAATGCATTGATTAATTGTAGGAATGAAATCATGAAACTTTCATTTGGAAATATGACCTTGGAATTAAATGTGTTTAACATGGCAACACAACTCAGAGAAGAGGAAGTGATGAGTGAAGTGAATTGTCTTAAGTTGTTAACTCAAATTCTATTTGAAAAAGAGTGTACAAAGAAGTAGTCACATGCATTGGAGTTTGTACAAAATGATGAGTCTGTAGATATGTCAGTCATTGAAGCATGGAGTCCTAAATTCAAAAAATTACTGGTTGCTGAACCCAAGTCTGTAAATCCCACTATTGAAGTTATTAAGCCGGAATTGAAACCTCTCTTGACTGACTTGAAATATGTCTTCTTGGGGAAGGATGGAACTTATCCATTAATAATATCTTCAAAATTGTCAGAAGTCCAAAAAAAAAGAAATTGATAAAAGTCATAAAGAAGCGTAAAAGTGTTATCAATTGGTCTATAGTAGATATAAAGGGAATAACTCCTCTTCTATGTACTCATTGCATATACTTAGAAGAAGATTCTAAACCATCCCAATAGCCACAAATAAGATTGAAACCACGTGTGAAAGGGATAGTCAGGGTTGAAGTGCTGAAACTGTTAGATGTTTATATATCCTATATCTGATTGTAAATCCGTTAGCCCCACACACGTAGTGCCTAAAAAATCTGGTATTTCTGTCATAAAAAATCAAGAAAATGAAATAGTCCCTATGCGGACAATCACTGGTTGTCGTATGTGTATTGACTATCAAAAGTTGAATTCACTAACAAAAAAAGACCATTTTCCCTACCTTTCTTAGATTAAGTCTTGGAGAGAATAGCGGTCATGCATAATATTATTTCTTTGATGGATATTCCGACTATAATCAGATCAAAATTGCAATTGATGATCAATAGAAAACCACTTTTACATGTCCTTTTGGCATTTTTGCCTATAAAAGAATGCCTTTTGGATTATGTAATTGATGAGTGGATTTTATACCTATGGATTGAGTACTTTTGGCTTAATGAATTTGCAAGTTTTTAATTATTTTACATTCCTTTTTATTTGTTTTGTGTGTTTTGATGTTATTTGGTAGGAATCATCATTTGGAAGTAAACAAAATCATTTCAAATGAAACAAGGTCAATTTGGAGCCTAAGTGTTGGATTTTTGAAGGCTAAGCAACAAAGGAAGATTTAGGCTTAAAAGGCGTCAGCGTCTTTCTAGCACATTTTTAGCGCCTAGGCGCCCACATTCTGCCCAGACAGCGCCTTTCTAGCGCACTTCCAGCGCCTAGGCGCTTGTGCTGGCTCTAGACGCGAATTCTGACTTGTTTTTGACCCGAAATTGGATTCTAATGCGATAGATAGGCTAGGGTTTAAAAAGAAAAGGGAGATACTGATTTTGGGGGCTGCTAACATAGGAAAAACCAAAGGGTCAAAAGAAAATTGAAGACAAGAATAGAAGGAAGCGATACGAAGAAAATCGGAATCGAAAGCTAGAGAGAAAGTGAAGATTGCAACTAAGTTTTCATTTTTTTCTCTTAATTTTACTTCTTGATTTTCTGAGATGTTGTTTAATTTGAGAATAATGTTTTCAATTATATTATGAACTAAATATTTATTAAGATTGCAACAGAACCTGATGTTAGTTAAATCGATCTACTCTCGATTCTAGTTCTATTGATCACACATGAGTTGTTTGTCATATTTTGTGCTTAGTATATGATTATGTGGCCAACAATTAATTTGATAAACTAGATGAAATTGAAAGATGAATTCTAGGTTTAGATCAAAATATGATGACATGCGTCTAGTTAATTCTTCTTCGGATTGAATAGCTGGGTTTGTGTATAGCATAGGAATATACCGATATGTCGTGTGTATTTTTTATGAGAGTTTGAACTTAATGAATCTATTCTAAATTATTTTGCATAGGATTATAGTAATTTAATTGGGAGAGATAATTTTATCTAACTATCAGAAGAAGTTTGATAAATAACTTTGAGTTCTCAATTAACAACTTATTTTGATTAATTGACTAGAAAGAAAGTTAGAAAGATTTATACAAAGCATTAGGGAAAGTTGTAATCTTAAGTTCTTTTATCCGGTAAATTCAACCTTTGATTATTAAGTTTAGATTTAGTTTTAAATTAGAGAATTCTTAGTCAATTCCAATTGTTTAAATAAAATTGAATTGATACAAAGTTAGTACTTGGATATTATTAGCAATAATTCTCCGTGGGAATGATACTCTACTTATTAGTTTATTACTTGTTGATCGCGTTTACTTACACGTAAATTTTCAATATCAAATTCGAACAACAAGTTTTTGGTGCCATTGCCGGGGAATTATTCTAGTAATTATTTCAATATTAATTTCAATCAATTTGATCTTAGTTTAAACTTATTTAATTTTCTGTTTTAATTACTTTTGCAAGTACTATTGAATTTTGTATGCAAACACGATTTACAGGTCAGGAGCTATTACTGTACGAAGACGAAATCGAAAGAAGGCTCCGAAACTTGTGAAAACGGTGTCAAGAAATAATTAATCAAGAAACTATGGCTGAAGATGAATAGAAATCACTAAGGGATTATGCTATGCCGCTTGTTACGAAAATACAATTAAGCATTTAATGGCCCACAATTCAAGCAAACAGTTTCGAAATCAAGCCGGGTACCATCCAATTGATTCAGAATTCAATGCGATTTGGGGGTTTGCCTAACGACGACCCAAATGATCATTTGGTGAGTTTTCTGGAAATTTGCGACACGTTCAAATACAATGGGGTTCTCGAAGATACAATTAGACTCCAACTTTTCCCTTTCACACTTCGTGATAAGGCAAAGAGATGGTTGCATTCATTGCCGCCGGGTTCTATTATTACATGGACAAATTTAGCTCAAAAATTCTTAGCTAAATTCTTTCCACTAGCTAAAACTGTAAGGATAAGGAATGACATCACTTCATTCGTACAACATGATTCTGAGACTCTCTATGAAGCTTGGGAGTGATTCAAGGACTAACTCCAGAAATGCCCTCACCATGGTATTCCTAAGTGGTTGCAAGTTCAAACATTCTACAATGGGTTGTTTAGTGCTACTTGGACTAGTATCGATGCAGCTACAGATGGGGCATTAATGGGGAAATTTTTTTATGAAGCCTACGAGTTATTGGAGACAATGACTGCTAATAATTATCAGTGGCCTTCTGCAAGGATTAATCAGCCAAAGGTAGCAAGGATTTATGAAGTTGATGCAATGACTGCATTGGCTGCACAGGTTGCTTTATTAACAAAGAAGATTGACGCTTTAGGAGTGCAGCCTATTTAGAGTGTGGCAGTTGTTTGTAAATTGTGTGTCGGGAACCATCCAAACAATCAATCTGCAATTAATCCAGAGTTGGTACAATACATTGGTAACCACAACAGGCATCAATATAGCAATAATTCCAACAATTATAACCCTAGTTGGGGGACTCATCCGAGCTTTTCTTGGAACAATAATCAAGCTCATACTTTTGCTCCAACACAATCATACCCACTAGGCTTTCAGAATCAAGATCCACCACAGCAGGAGAAGTCAAATTTAGAGGAGCTATTTTCCAGGTACATAGGCCAGAGTGAGACAAGGATGAACAGTATGGAAGTATCAATCTGAAACTTGAAAAATCAAATGGGTCAGCTCACTAATGTCATTAACAACCGACCTCAAGGCACTCTATCTAGTGATACGAAGGTCAATCCTAAGAGGAAACGTAAGGAGGATTTCAATGCTATTACATTACGAAGCGGAACAGAGTTACCTGAGGTTGTTGGTGGAACTCCAAAACAATCACATGGAGATGATATTGAAGGTAAAAACAAATCAAAGATAGCAAGAATGTGGAACATGAATCGGAAGAAGAAGATCTAGTTGCATGTTCTAATGGAGGTAATCTGAGACATATTGTGTCCCCCGTGCCATTTCCACAACGTTTGCAAAAACAGAATGTGACAAGCAGTTTTCTAAATTCATGGAAGTGTTTAAGAAGCTCCAAAAAAATATCCCTTTCGAAGAAACCGTGGAGAAAATGCCTAACTATGTGAAATTTTTGAAGGAAATTTTGTCAAAGAAGAGAAAATTAGGTGATTTTGAGACAGTGGCACTTATATTGGGGTGCAATGCTATTTTTCAAAAGAAGCTACCACAAATCTCAAAGATACTGGTAGCTTTAAAATTTCATGCACAATAGGCAGTCAATTTTTTGGAAAAACATTTTGTGACTTGGGGGCTAGTATTAACTTAATTTCACTCTCAATTTATTAGCAATTGGGTTTGAAGGAAGCAAACTTTACAAACATCACATTGCAACTTGGGGATAGATCACTCACTTATCCAAGGGGCAAAGTTGAGGATGTTCTTGTTAAAGTGGATAAGTTCATTTTTTCAGCTGATTTCATAGTCTTAGATTGTGAGGAGAGATGGAAATACCTATTATTCTTGGGCGATCATTCTTGGCAACTGGAAGAACACTATTGATATACAGAAAGGTGAGCTAACTATGCGAGTCCAAGATCAAGAGGTTACATTGTGACACCCCTATAACCAGGGGTCATTTATTAACCGTTGACCATCTGTCAACCTGCAAAAATACCCATGATTGTCACACAACTAGGTGGCACGTCAATAATAATCCCTTAATCGGAATTATAACCCACACGTGTAACCCGTGTACATTTTTTCCTTTAATCGTATCGAGGACCAAAGTATTATATTTCATACTACATTATAGTCCATTTACTTCTGTGGAATCCAAGAACCCATAGCCCAAAAACTTGGCAAAGTAATTTTAAATTTTCAAAATTTTGGAAAGAGTACCAGTACTGTAAATCTTCTAGAAAATCCATACCGATACGGCACACCGGTACGCTCTGCCTTCTGGACAAGGCTGTGCCGGTACTGTCAACCCACTGGAAAATCTGTACCAGTACGGGTAACCCATTACACCCCATTGTATCGGTACTCTTTGCCCACTTTTGCCTATTTCACCTACTTTTCATTTCCAATCCATTCCAATCTATTCTAATACCATCCAAAACATGCTTAATGAGGTTTGTCACATAAAACTTATTATATACAAGTTCTGTTACCGATAATTCCATACGATTACGTGCCCAAAAATATAATTTTCACAAAACTTATACAAAATGATCTATCAAAAACCACAAGATGGCTCTCTTCCCGTATAGGGTGAGAAACACGCAATAAAGTATCTCCTACAGAGATTACTCCCCCTCTAGATGCATATGAAATCTACACACGCAACAATCAATAATCATAATCCATTCCATACAAGAACATGTCATTCAAGATGGAAATTTCTACCATGTCATGTCATGATATGAGGTGATACTCACTCATGCACCTTCCTCCCTGACTCCCACAACACAATGCAATGCACATGTGTAATTCATTTGTCATTGATGAAATACATCCAATGATTTCTTGAAATAAAGTCATGTGTTTATAAACCAAAACATTGTTGGATGTTTCCCATCGAATGAATAATTTATAAAACAAAACCATGTGTCTTTATTGGGTATCGGATTTTGAAATCACACTGCTAGCTCCGTACGCCATTACACTTTTCCAGAATTTCACCACAGGGGAGTGTATGAATCAAATAACTGGGTTTTGCACCCGAGGACGTGTCTAGCCCTTCTTGCTATACCCGACACAAGTTTTTCATGCAACATGCGACTCAGTCGGATATTCAATCCAACTTTCTCAAGCCCGCTCATCAATCACCAAGTATGATGATTAACCCAACCATGCACACACACCCCCATACTCATGTCCATGGATGTATTTTCCCCATACAAATGCAATGTAATGCACCATTGCAATCTCAATGTCATGCTCCATATGTAATGAATGTCATATGAGCTAATTTACCCACATATTTCAACATATGTCATGACAATTTATATCAATTGCATATAATTACCATAATCCATTGCAATGTTAATACACCAACTAGCACAAATTAATATTTATATCCAACACAAACCACAAGCATGTTATACATAACTCATGCCATAATAACCTCAATTTTCACATAGGCATTTAGCAAAATACCTTCAAGGCACAATTCATGTTATCACATAAGATTTCCCACATAACATCATGTTCTAAAGAATTACACAAGTACTTTTCCTATACCAAACTTAACTAGGAATTGGCCTAAGCCAATTCTATAACCATTTCCTCATTTCCATAACCATAATCAAGTGACCTAGGTTATTCTATACACTTACCCATTCCATAGAGCATTCTAGGTAAGAAATAAAACAAGTTAGGAGGAAACCCTACCTCTTGAAGCGTAAAATGAATGGTAGAACCTTCAAGAACACCTCCCAAGCTCCAAAACTCTTAATTTCCCAAATCTCCTCTTTGGATCTTCATGAAATCCTTCGTTCTTGGTACATAGACATAGCCCTCGTCGTAGTGATCAACTTTAACTCTTGGTCCAAGCGATTCCGACCGACTGAAATCCGTGAATCAAAGAGAGAAAGGTAGAAATTTATGTTTTTCTTCTTCTCCTTCCAACGTGTGAACTAGTTGATCAAGTAGGAGAAAATATCTGAAAAATCAGATAATTTGCCCCTATTTATACCCTTTAATTGCACGGTCCACATCCCACCACATGTTTCCTACTTCCGGGTCCTTTTTTGTCCCGTAACGACTTAATTTTATCCCAATTTAAAATCAAATTATTTTTATTTGAAATTTCCTTCAATTATAAGAAAATTTTATAATTTTTATTTTTGGGCACATTTGTGAGGTCATCCAACCCCAGTTTCTCGAAAAATGTGAAAAGTCTGACTCTCTCAGAATTCGATGACAATTGACTGGGCAACTCAATTTCGCGATACGAATCCAATGATGAGGTCCATTGCATCATCCGAGTTTCTGGAAAAATACGGATTTAATCCCGCATTATAGTGGCAAATTACCATTTTACTTTTTTTTTTTCGAAAAAAAGTTCAAATTTACCCGGCTTTTACATTCTTCCCCCTTTAAAAGAATTTCTTCCTCAAATTCCCTCACATATGCACATTCAATTACATGCATAAGTGACAGTTATATAATACTAAATGACTACAAAAATGTATATCCATCCTCAAATAAGAAAGGATAACTGGTACGGATAGTGTCCTTGCGCTCCCATGTCGGCTCCTCCACTTCTCAGTGCTACCACAACACCTTCACTAGCCACACGGTCTTGCCTCGCAAAAATTGATCCCAACTATCTGTGATGCACACCGGTCCCTCCTCGAAGGTTCCATCTGCATCAACAAAAAGCTCGCCCCAATGCACCACATGAGTCAGATCTGGGGTGCATTTTCGAAACATGGATACATGGAACACCGCATGAACACCTGAAAGATTTGGAGGTAACGCCAACTAGTAAGCAACTATACCCACCCTCTCAAGTACTTCGAAGTGCCCGATATATCTCTGAGATAGCTTTCCCCACTTTTTGAACTTAAACACTCCTCTTTTTAACATTACCTTCAAGAAGACATAATCTCCCACCTCAAACTCTAGAGGTTGCTACCATCTGTCGGTGTAGCTCTTCTATTAGCTTTGAGTTGTAAGAAGACGCTTTCGTATCAAGTCCACCTTCTTCCAGATGTCTCTAACCAATTTCAAACCCGTAGAGGGTTTCTCTCCAACCTCCGTCCAACAAACTGGAGAACGACAAGGCCTCCCATATGATGCCTTATAGGGTATCATCTATATGCTCGCCTGATAACTGTTGTTGTAGGCGAACTTCACTAAGGGTAGGTGTTCTTCCTAGTAACCCTTGAGATCTAGGATGCATGCCCATAGCATGTCCTCTAAAGTATGGATAGTCTTCTCCGACTGACCGTCCATCAGGGGATGAAAAGCAGTGCTCACCATCAACTGTGTTCCCATGGCTCGCTGGAAACTCTTCCAAAAATGAGCCATAAACCTAGGATTCCAATGCAATACTATAGATACAGACACCCCATGCAACCGGACAATCTCCCGTATATATAATCTGTAGAATTCCTCAAGTGTGAAGGTTATCCGCATAGCCAAAAAGTGTGCCGACTTCGTAAGCCAGTCTACTATCACCCATATTGCGTCATGCCCTCGCGATGCTCGTGCCAAGAGGGTCACAAAATCCATCGTGACATTCTCCCACTTCCACTCAGCCACCTCCAAAGGCTGGAGCAACCCTGCTGGTCTCTGGTGTACAACCTTCACCTGCTGGCACGTGAAACATCGACTAACAAAATCTCAAGAAACTACGTATCTCAAAGACTAACTTCAGCCTCTCTTAACTCATGACCACCTCGACCTTCTCTGGGTCCATGGATACACCCAAAGCTGACACCACGTGTCCTAAAACTTTACCTTCGTAGGCCAAAATTCACATTTACTGAACTTGGCGTACAACTAGTGGTCTCTCATGGTCTGGAGAACAACCCTTAAGTGACCCTCATGCTCCTCCTCTAACTTGGAGTAGATCAAGATGTTGTCAACAAAGACTATGACGAACTGATCTAAGTAAAGTTAGAACACCCTATACATGAGATCCATGAATGTCGTCGGTGCATTCGTCAATCCAAATGGCATCACAGTGAACCCAAAATTCTCATACCGTGTTCTGAACATCGTCTTAGGGATATTTACCTCCCTAAACCTCAACTAATGGTAACCAGTATGGAGATCTATCTTGGAGTAGACCTGCGCCCCTCTCAGCTAATCAAACAAATCATCAATCCTCAGCAAAGGGTACCTATTCTTGATAGTAACCCTATTTAACTGCTAGTAGTCAATACATAGCTGAAAGGTCTTGTCCTTCTTCTTGGCAAACAACACTGGAGCACCCCACGGTGAAGTGCTTGGTCTAATAAAGCCCCTATCCAACTATTCCTGTAATTGGACCATGAGTTCTTGCAACTCAACTGGTGCCATTCTATGTGGAGTCATGGAAACAAATGATGTACCGGGGTGCAACTCAATGGTGAAGTCTACATCCCTATGTAGAGGTAATCCCAGTAGTTAATTCAAAAAAACATCCTCATATTCACAGACAACCCGAGGTAGACCGAACTCCTGTCTCACCTCATCCTCCAAGGTAAGGCTCGCAAGCCAACCCATTAATTGCCCATGCCAATGGGGAGTCATACACGGGTTGGGATAAAGCATCATGTTTTTTTCCCTAGAACTTGAAACAAATACCCTCCGGTGTGTAGATAGTAACCCTCTTCTAATCACAATCAATAATGATTTGGTGTGCCGCCAACCAATCCATCGCGAGGATAACATCGAACTCTGACATGTCTATGACCCTAAGGTCTACGGTGAGTAGAATCTCCAAGGTCTCTAACTCACAACCCCAACATATCTGATCAACACCCACCCTAGTTCCTAGGGGAGAACTCACATACAAAGGCTCTTCCAAGGTCTCAACCTCTAAGCCCAAACCTTTCACACATGATGCAGAAATAAAAGAATGAGATGCACTAGAGTCAAATAATACTCTTGCGCATAAGCGAGAGAGTAGAAATGCACCCTGAATGACCAACTGATCCACCAACTCAGTTTGAGGTGTGATGGTGTAGACACGCCCCTGGGTCCCCAAAGTCCTGCCTTGTGAGCCCTATCCTCGACCCTAACCCCGACCCATGTTCTAGCCCATCTGGCTTGATTGCGGAGTCCCCACTCATGAAGTGGTAAGGGTTTGTGCAGCACCCTGGAACTGGTACTCACTTCCCTGGCCCATGGTTGGGTAGTGAGGAGCAAAGTATGTTTGTGGATGCCCCATCGATGACTGGGACTGAGATGACCCATAGCTTTGGGATCCCTATCGTTGAGGATAATCACGCTTCATATGCCCTGGTTGGTGGCAAATGAAACATGTCCTTTGACCTGCCTGGTAGGAAGGCCTTTTATTTCTCCCACCTTGGGAGGATTGACCTTGGCCTTGGCCTCGATATTTGCGGCCCTGTGGAGTCGAAGTCCTTTGCTTCTTCCCCAAACTTGAAGAAGATTGGACCTCCTTCTTCTTGTCTTTACCACCTGCTTCTCGGATGTTCTGTGTGTCCTCCAATTCTCTCTCAATAGCCATAGTTTTGACCCTCAAATCCAAGTTTTATAGGTAGTGGCCCACAATTTTACCATGGATGGATAATTTCAAACCATCCTTGAACTTTCTCACCTTGGCTATATATGTGGCCATGTAGTCATCTGTAAAACGGACTAGTTCGGTGAACTTAGTCACATACTCCATCACCGTCATCGTTCCATGTTTCAAATCCAAGAATTCCCAGGCCTTTGCATGTCTCGCGGCCACTAGGAAGTACTTGCCCATAAAGAGCTCCTAGAACTCTGCCCATGTCATTAACTCTAAGTTCCTTGAGTCCTTTACCCAATCCCACCACAATTGGGATTCTCCCTCTAGTTAGAACGTAGCTAGCATTATCTTAGTGGCATCGGAGGTGATCTTCATAGCCCCTAAGATCTTGTCAACTTGTCAGAACCAACGGGCAGCCACCATCGGATCTGCTCTTCCCACAAAAGTCGGCGGCTAGTGTGCCTTAAATTTCTGAAGGTTACTTGAGCCTCCTTGACCCACATTTGCACTAGTCTATGCAATGCTAGCACTGCAGCACTAGCTTGTGTAATGGTAGCAGACGCAACACCAATATCCTCCACAAAGGCTTGATGGTCAAAGGCGGGTGGTGGTTGATCATTTTTCCGCCCACCGCCACGGCTTCCTCTTCCTTATTTGCCATCTACACACATGTAAGATAACAATAGAGCCTCACATACTATCCCAAGATAGGGATTTAGTTTAAACTTTGAGATTTTTGTCCTTGTCTCCCTAGTAGTGCGTATACCACCACTAGTAGACATTTACACCTTCAACTATCCAGTTCATCCCTTTTTTTTCTGAACCCCAAGGTAATTTTTTCTAGCCCTAGTGTCTCTCTTTTCCATATACATTTAACCATGCATATGATTCACATAACATATAGCACATAACATGTAGCAATTTAAGCACATAACTTGAAATGTACAATGAATGCAATGGTCTAAACCCATGTCCAACAGCCTTAGATAAATTGTATACTTATGCTCTAATACCAAGCTATCACGCCCCTATAACCAGGGGTCATTTATTAACCATTGACCATCCGTTAACCCGCAGAAATACCCATGATTGTTGCACAACTAGGCGACACGTCAATAACATTCCCTTAACCAGGATTATAACCCACAGGTGTAACCCATGTACATTTTATCCTTTAATCGTATCGTGGTGCAAAGTATTACATTTCATACTCCATTATAGTCCATTTATATCCTTGGAACCCAAGAACCTATAGCCCAAAAGTTTCTGGAGAATTCGTACTGGTACGCTCTACCTTCTAGACAAGGTTGTACCAGTACTGTCAATCCACTGGAAAATCTGTACCGGTATGGGTAACGGATTAGCACAAAACATTGCATATTTTATGTGCTTATACATCCTTTTTTTCACTTACTGTTGAGGGTAAAATGAGCGAAATAACATCGTTCGAACATTTAATGGTATTTTTATGGGTTTACAGGAAAAGAGGTTTAAATGGTGCCTGTTAGATCCTTTTGAGGATGTTTGTGACGCTTGGAGAAGAGGAGGAGGAGGCTTGGTGATGGTTCAGGAGGTGAAGGAACAATGAAATTAGCAAAAATAGAAAACAAACCTACCGATAGACAGTACCGGTAGTAGTTGCCTACTGGTTTGCATCTACCACAGAAATACCGGTAGGAATTGGCTACTGGTTTGCACCTACCACAGATCTACTGATAGTTTGGGTTCATTGAAGCAAAACCTACAGGTAATTTTTTCGTGATCTTCTGGTAGATTTTACTGAAATAGTGTAGATTCTGCATCTTAGGCGCTGCAACTTGGGGGTCCCACCACTGGGTCTCCTACTCGTCTCTGACACCTCTTAGACACAAGACCTCCCCTTTTCATCCTATCTTGGACTTTTTGGAGCTTTGATCATCAATGAGGAGAGGGGAGAGAGAATATGCCTGCACATCCTGTTCAACCCTGTCCAACCCACTCTCTTGACAACCTATGGATGGAGATCACATCACCTAGCTGGGGCATCACTCCATGGATGTTTTTGACAATGGAGAGAGCTCTACATTAGGCATTATGCAATATACACATTGTAATATAGAGAGAGAAGCTCTAGGAAGAAGATGAATAGTATTAGAGAGAGAAGTTGAGATTTTTACATTTTCTTCCATGTATTGTCTTCTAATTTCATGTAAGAATCTTCCAAGCTTCCTTTAATGCTTTGAATGTCATTAATCTCTAAGTGTTTTCAAGTCTAGTCTTCCATTAATGCTTCTATGTTCTAAAGTTTCTTAGTTGTAAATGGGTACTGAATGCATTCTCATTTAGTTTATGATTCTGGCATTTATTGCACCAAGCATTTTCATTTCCTTGTAATGCATTCTCACATCATTTTTGATCTTCCTTTAATCATGAGTAGCTAAATCTTTAAGTTGGCTAATCCAAGGGAGACTTCCGCTTAGGTATACCATCTCAACTCATCCCCTCTCCCTCCCTCGGTGTAAGGTGGTTCGATTTAACTGGGTTGAGTGTGGACCAGAGTGCGAATCCTTAATATCCCATAGGCATTGTCACGAGTTATGCTTGGATCCTCACTTCTGTTATGTCCCTCACTTCCCACGAATCAATCTTTCACTTATGCACCATTGGAGGAAGGTTTCTAGTTGACTCGGTATTCCCATATGAGTAAACCCTTCGAATTAGCCAATAGTTGCTTTTCAACTCATTTTCATCACATCACAACTCACAAAACCAAACTTCAACTCTAAAAGATTTTACACTTTCTTTTCAGAAAAATCACTTTCAAAATGATTCACATCCTTCCCTGAGGAAATGACCTTGGATTACCTCCAAGTAAAACACGACCCGTAAAAGTCTTCATGCGCTTTGGAAGCAATTTTGCTCACTTGCACATTTCATTTTCCATCATTCCCTTGCCCTTTCGGTTGACATCATCCCAAAGGAGAGTGACACTCCCCTTTACACATATCATACATACACATTGAGGGAAAATGTTGAGACGTTAGGAATTTGCAACGAAAAACATCAAGCAGTAACCTACTGGACCCCGTTGTACCGATACTCAGTACCGGTACTCTTTGCCCACTTTTGCCTATTTCACCTAATGTTCATTTCCAATCCATTCCAATCTATTCCAATACCATCAAAAACATGCTTAATAAGGTTTTTCACATAAAACTTATTATATACAAGTTCTATTACCGATAATTTCATACGATTACATGCCTAAAAATATAATTTTCACAAAACTTATACAAAATGAGCTATCAAAAGCCACAAGTCGGCTCTCTTCATCTTTGAGGCTCGAAATGAGAGTCCTCCACCGGTGTGAGCCTCAGACCTAAAATATTTTCTTGTATAGGGTGAGCTACGCTCAATAGAGTATCTCCTACAAAGGTTACTCCCCCCTAGATGCATATGAAATGTACACATGCAACAATCAATAATCATAATCCATTCCAGACAAGAACATGTCATTCAAGATGGAAATTTTTACCGTGTCATGTCATGATATGAGATGATACTCACTCATGCACCTTAACCCGAGTCCTCACCGACTCCCACAACACAATTCAATGTACATGTGTAATTCATTTGTCATTGATGAAATACATCCAATGATTTCTTGAAATAAAGTCATGTATTTATAAACTGAAACATTGTTGGATGTTTCCCATTGAATGAATACTTTATAAAACAAAACCATGTGCCTTTATTGGGTATCGGATTTTGGAATCACACCACTGGCTCCGTATGCCATTACACTTTTCCAGAATTTCACCACAGGTGAGTTTATGAACCAAGTAACCGGGTCTTGCACCTGAGGATGCGTCTAGCCCTTCTTGCTATACTCGACACAAGTTTTTCATGCAACATGCGGCTTAGTAGGATATTCAATCCAACTTTTCTGAGCCCGCTCATCAATCTCCAAGTATGATGATTAACCCAACCATGCACACATGTCCATGGAGTATTTCCCCCGTGCAAATGCAATGTAATGCACCATTGCAATCTCAATGTCATGCTCCATATGTAATGAATGTTGTATGAGCTAATTTACCCACATATTTCAACATATGTCATGGCAATTTATATCAATTGCATATAATTACCATAATCCATCAAAACGTTAATACACCAACAAGCACATACTAACATTTTTATCCAACACAAACCACAAGCATGTTATACATAACTCATGCCGTAATAACCTCAATTTTCATATAGGCAATTAGCAAAATACCTTCAAGGCACAATTCATGTTATCACACAAGTTTTCCCACATAACATCACATCACATTCCAAGGAATTACACAAGTACTTTTCTCATAACAAACTTAACTAGGAATTGGCCTAAGCCATTTCCATAACCATTTTCTCATTTTCATAACCATAATCAAGTGACCTAGGTTATTCTATACACTTAGCCATTCCATAGATCATTCTAGGTAAGAAATAAACCAAGGTAAGAGGAACCCTATCTCTTGAAGCGAAAAATTAAGGGCAGAACCTTCAAGAACACCTCTCAAGCTCCAAAACTCTTGATTTCTCAAATCTCCTCCTTGGATCTTTGGTGAAATCCTTTGTTCTTGGTACGTAGACATAGCTCTCGTCACGGCGATCAACTTTAACTCTTGGTCCAAGCAATTCCGATCGACGAAACTCCATGAGTCGAAGAGAGAAAGGTAGAAATTTATGTTTTTCTTCTTCTTCTTCTTCCAACGTGTGAACCAACTGATCAAGTGGGTGATATTTTTCCTCTATTCATACCCTTTAATTGTGCGGTCCACATTGTACTGCACGTTTTTTACTTTCGGATCCGTTTTTATCCCAAAACGACTTACTTTTGTCCTGATTTATATTCAAATTATTTTTATTTGAAATTTTCTTCAATTATAAGAAAATTTTATAATTTTCATTTTTTGGGACGTTTGTGTGGTCATCCGACCCCTAGTTGTCTCGAAAAATGTAAAAAATCTGACTATCTCATAATTCAATGAAAATTGACTAGACAACTCGATTTTGCAATACAAATCCAACGGTGAGGTCCATTGCATCATCCGAGTTCTTGAAAAATACATATGTTAATTCCGCATTATTGGCAAATTACCCTTTTACCCTTTTTCAGGAAAAGTTCAAATTTATCTGAGTTTTACATACATTCAATGTATTTTCAGCTATGAAATTTCCAAAGGAAGCGGAAGAATGTTTTCGGTTTGATTTGGTTTAAAAGGCAGTGAATGGGATATTCGTAAGAAATTGTATTTCAGATCCTCTTGAGAACGCTAAGCTATATAAAGAGGAGGTGTTCCCACATGGGGTAGTCAAAGTTGAGGAAGCTAACTTGAAGAGAACTTTCAAGGTGAATGGGTGGAGACTGAAACAAATTGGGGCAGTGACATTGATCGTGAAAAGACCTCAATTACCCTTGCTGACCCAGGATGAAATAGGAAGTAGTCAGGTTGAAGACTATAAAACAAGCGCTAGTTGGGAGGCAACCCAAATTTTAGTTTTTAAGTTTTATTTCATTTTATGTCACTTTGGTTTTTTTTAGGAGTAATTACGATATTTGATTATTAATTCATGTTAGTTAGTATGTCAATTGCTTGTAGGTCCCAAGGATTGAAACAATAAGGATGGAGCTTGCTCAAGCTCACACAAGGAGCTAAAACCAGAAAATCAGCATTAAAAACAAGACTTTAGCGCCGCACTCAGAGACAAGGATCTCACCACATCAAATCCTATTCGTCCAAAACTTCAAGGCTTTAAAAATCTATTCACCCCAATCTTATTCACCCATAATTCCATTGAATAAACTTGGATATCCCGATCTCCTTTACTCAACAATCTTGCAACTCAAGTGGTATCAATGAGTATTAACTAGAACCAAGGATTTCTCCATTCACCATGGGTAAAGATTATGCTTTGCAACGTAAGTTTCCTAGCCACCTATGTTTCCCGAATACACTCCCGACTCAGCGAATGACGAGGACGTTAATGACGATGCCAACTAGCGAAGTCTTAGGGAAGTCCTTTATCTTAATTTTTTCTACTTTATACATTGATAACAATGTTTAATTTAAGTTTGAGGGTGTTTTCTTGCTTGCATTTGCATTATTAGGTATGCCTTTGGATAGCATGTTTGGCACTTAAATAACATTTTTAGACTTAAATAACATGTTTTAGTACGACTTGAGCAATGGGTTGAGTGAATTTGATTATGGCCAATGATGAATGGGATTAATTGTTAATTCAATGGAAATTGATGAATATTTTGAGTCTATAGTTTGACATACTAGTTGGTTTTACACTGTTTGTGATATTTTCATTCATAAGCACATATCCATCTATTTTGGTTAGTTATTATTAGAGAATTTATTGGTTAAATGCTTGAGGGAGATATCATTGAAACTTTAGAAAACTTATTTAAGCATTATTCAAAGCGAATTGATGTATTCATATTAGTTTGGGGTTGTTTATTGGTTATGATGGGTTAGTATATATAAAAAATTAGCATAAGAAAAAAAAGTATTTTTGAAAAATTATTTTGACGTGATCCTTCATGAGTTAGAAGAAAAAAAAATAGGAAAACAAGAAAAAATAAAAGGACATGTGGTGAGTAGAGATAGAGCGTAAAACACACTCACTCATAAATACATGTTAAGAACAAGATGGAGCGTAAAACACATTCGTTCAAGAAAAGGCGAGATGGAGCGTAAAACGCACTCGCTCAATAGGAGGTGTGATGGAGCATAAAATGAACTCACTAAAAGAGAAAGAAAAAAAAAGTGAGAGGAAAAAAAATCTTTGGACCTTCAAGTCATATGGTTGCCTTAATAAGCGGAGGTTGATGTGAAACGTAAGTTCATAGAGTTGATATTGAGTATCTCCTATAAAGCATTTGATTACGTAAATGTATTTGGGTGATAACTAGCTGGATAGTTTGAATATGTACATGTATTTAAAGGGTCATGAGCGGAACTAAAACTAGGGAGTACGTTGAATTGATAAACTTTGCACTGTTTTGAAGTTTCCCGTGAATTATTTTTTGTAGTAACTTTTGGGGCCATTGTTCAGATTTATATTGACCCATTTTTGAGTAGTTGGTTGATTAATTATTATTGTTTTTGTTCTTAGTATTTTTCTTGAAGACAAGCAAATATTTCAGTTTAGGGGTATTTGATGAGTGGGTTTTATACCTACGAATTGAGTACTTTCGGCTTGATGAATTTATAAGTTTTAATTATTTATTTTCTTTTTATTTGTTTTGTGTGTTTTGATATTATTTGGTAGGAATCATCATTTGGAAGCAAACAAGATCATTTGGAAGGAAACAAGGTCAATTTGGAGCCTAAGTGTTGGATTTTTGAAGGCTAAGCAACAAGGGAAGATTTAGGCTTAAAAGGGGTCAGCGCCTTTCCATCACATTTTCAGTGGCTAAGCGCCCACATTCTGCCTAGACAACGCCTTTCTAGTGCAATTTCATCGCCTAGGCTCGCTCTAGACGCGGGGGTTGCTAACATAGGAAAAACCAAAGGATCCAAAGAAAATTGAAGACAAGAATCGAAGGAAGCAATACGAAGAAAATATAAATCGAAGGCTAGAGAGAAAGTGAAGATTGCAACTAAGTTTTTATTCTTTTCTCTTAATTTACTTCTTGATTTTTTGAGATGTTGTTTAATTTGAGAATAATGTTTTTCAATTACATTATGATATAAATCTTTATTAAGATTGCAACGGAACCTGATGTTAGTTAAATTGATCTACTCTCGATTCTAGTTCTATTGATCATACATGAGTTATTTGTCATATTTTGTGCTTAGTATATGATTGTGTGGCCAACAATTAATTTGATAACCTAGATGAAATTGGAAGATGAATTCTAGGTTTAGATCGAAATATGATGACATGCGTCTGATTAATTCTTCTTCGAATTGAATAGCTGGGTTTGTGTATAGGATAGGAATATACCTATATGACATGTGTAACTTTTATGAGAGTTTGAACTTAATGAATCTATTCTAAATTATTTTGCATAGGAATATAGTAATTTAATTGGGAGAGATAATTTTATCTAATTATTGGAAGAGGTTTGATAAATAACTTTGAATTCTCAGTTAATAACTTATTTTGATTAATTAACTAGAAAGAGAGTGTAAAACCCGGTCAATTTAAACTTTTTACAAAAAGGGCAAAACGGTACTTTGTTGTTATAGTATGGGTTGAAAACCTGAATTTTTCTAGATCTTGGATGACAAAACGGATCTCACCGTTGGATTCGTTTCGCGAAATCTAGTTACCATGTCAAATTTTATCGAATTTCGAGATAGTCGAATTTTTTGCGTTTTACGGGGCGGTCGAGTCTCGGATGACCCAAAAAATAGAATTTTTGATAAAATTTCAAAAGTTAAAAAATATTTTAAGACAAATTAAAATAAAATTAATTTGAACTTGAACCGAGGTGAAATTTATTCATTTCAGGGCATAAACGAACCTAGGAAAAAAGAGGACCGTGTGGCGAATTATGGGCCAAGTATTAAGAAGTATAAAAAGGGGGCAAATCAAATTTTTCCGCCATTCTCTTGTCCAGCCGTTAGCCGATAGAAAAAGAGAGGGAAAGATCATGGATCCTCCACCTTCTCTTTATGATCTACGACTTCATGGTACTCGGATCTACTTGGGTCAAGGGAAAAAGTTGCTCTTCTCGTCAAGGGCTACGTCTACATACCAAAAATGAGGATTTTCACCGAAGGTTGAAAAATGAGAATTTTGGAAGCTTGGGATTTGGGCTAGAAGCAGGTTCTTGGGACTTCCTACGGTCGTTCTTTATGCTTCAAGAGGTAGGGTTCCTTCTTACTTAGATTTATTTACAACCTAGGTTGTCTATATGTAATGGGTGGATTTATAAAATGCTATATCATGTGCCTATGCTTGTGAAATTGATGAAATGGGTATGAAAATAGATATAGAAGTGGGTTAAAATAAATTCCTAGCTTGCAGTTGATATATGGTAATAACTTGTGTAATTCCATGGAAATGTGATTGTGGGCATGCTATGTGTTTAAAATTATACCTTGGGGATTGAAGTGTGTTATTGGCTTATATTATGTAATAACATGCTAGTGATTGTTGTTGGAAAACAAAATGGTGATATACGTTTATTGATGTATTAACATTGTGATAAAGTTGGTAATTGTATGCATGAGATGTGAATTACCATGGGATATGTACATATGTGTTTAAAGTTGCTCATATGACATTTTTTACATATGGGCATAATATAAAAAAAATAGCAATGAAACATTACATTGCATTTGCACGGAGAAATCTCATCCATAGCCATGCGTGTGGGTGTGTGTATTCATGATTGATATCAAACACTAAATTGGTGGACGATGGGTGGGGCTCGGGAAAGTTGGATTGAATATCCGGCTGAGTCACACGATTGCATGAATAAGAATTGGGTCGGGGTTAGCAAGAAGGGCTAAACTATCCCTCGAGTGAGAGATCCGGTGATTCGGATACACACTTTCGTTGGTATAATGGCCCATAAAGTGTGTCGGCGTACGCGGAACCGTTGGTGAAAATCCATAAATTTCGTGTTGGTTGGGTGACCGTTAGTGTAATCCCATAAATACCCACCCCAAGAAAGATCCAAAAAATTTCAAATAGTCATTGGGTGAGTGAAATGGAAGCCTGATTTTTAAAACTATGGCATTACATGGGGAAAAGTGTCAGGAAGGGCTTGGGTTGAGTTGCATGATTGAGTCTCATCTCACTTCATGGCATGGCATTGCTAAGATTCCAAAATGGAATGATGTACACTTGTTTGGAATGTTGTTGGTTGTGAATTGTTGCATGGGAAAATTGCATATGCACTTAAGTTGGGGAGTAGCCTCTGCAAGAAATACTCTACTTGGCATAACTCACCCTATGTGGGAAAGTATTTCAGGTGCGGACTACACTCCGATGGATGGCACTCATTCGGGGGATCAATGATGAAGAAAAGTCAGGTTGTGGCTTTTGAAAATAAGTTTTTATAAAAACTTTTGTTAAAACTCATTTAGCATGTAAATGTAAGGAATGAGTTGTATTAGACGTTGTATATATTAGATTATATGTGAAAAACATGATTTAGTATGTTTTGGATGAAAAAGGTAGGTTTTGGAATGGGTTAAAAATCAGAAACAGGTGAATTGAACAAAACTGGACAAAGCGTACCGGTACTGCGTACTAGTACAGTCTGCCCAGAAGGAAAAGCGTACCGGTACTGTCTCCTAAAATTTGAAAATTTTAAATTATTTTGTCATACTTTTTGGCTTTGTTTTCCTTAGTTCCATGATACAAATGGACATTAAATGAGGTATATTGGACCTTGGTCAGATTAAATGATTAAAGGAATAAGAGTAATACGTGTGAGTTAAAATTTAAGGTAATGGAATAATAACAACGTGATGTCGAATCAAGGGACACTCACGAGCAATTTCGTAGGTTGACGGGTGGTCAATGGGTTAAATAATGACCCCCGATTTTAGGAGCGTCACAGAGAGTTAGAAAGATTTATACAAAGCATTAGGAGAAGTTGTAATCTTAAGTTATTTTATCCGAAAAATTCAACCTTTGATTATTAAGTTTAGATTTAGTTTAAAATTAGTGAATTCTTAGTTAATTCCAATTGTGTAAATAAAATTGAATTGATACAAAATTAGTACTTGGATATTATTAGCAATAATTCTCAGTGGGAATGATACTCTACTTATTACTTTATTACTTGTTCATCATGTATACTTGCACGTAAATTGTCAATATCAAATTAGGACAACAGTAACGCTCTAGCTACTTTTCATCTTTGTATTTTAAGTATTTTAAGTGATATGTTAGAGCGATTCTTAGAAGTCTTCGTGGATGATTTTTCAGTGTATGGGGATTTAGTGATGCCCCAAAATCTAGGGGTCCTTTATTAGTCGTTGACCACCCATCAACCAACGAAAATACTCGTGATTGTTGCCCACTCCGGCATCACGTCTATAATATCCCTTTGTCCGAGATTACAACTCACACGTGTAACCCATGTTCCTTTAATCATTTAATCTCATCGAGGTTCAATATACCCCAATGTATCTCATTTAAGGTCCATTTGTGTCATTGAAACTAAAGAACACATTGCCCAAAAGCATGGCGATGCATTCTTAAAATTTCAGATTTTTGAAAAACCTTCTGGAAAGTTTAGCCCCGACCTTCCGGAAGGTTTTACTTACTAGAATTTTCCTTCAGAAGTTTTTCATCAACCTCCGATAGGTCTTCATAAACCTTCTAGAAAGTTGACCTTCCGGAAGGTTTCCTCAACCTTCCAGAAGATTTCGCTTACTGGAATCCTTATTTTGTGAAAAATATCAAGACCTTCCGGAAGGTTTCCCCTTATGTTCGACAATTTTCCTTGTCTGTCCAAACCTTCCGAAAGGTTTGTTGAGACCTTTTGGAAGGTTTTGCTAAGAATTGTCTGTTTCACCTATTTTTTCTTTCCAATTCATTCCAAACCTTATCACAAACATCTCATACATGTAAAATATAGTTTTCCACAATGGACTTGATACACACAAGTTCTATTACAATTAATTCCATATGATTACAATCCCAGTTACACAATTACATGCTCAAAATATAATTTTACAAAAGTTTTACAAAAACTTGTTTTCAAAAGCCACAAACTTGCTTTTCTTCATCGTTGAGGCCCCGAATGTGAGTCCTCCACCGGTACGAACCCCGCACCTAAAATTTCCCGTATAGAGTGAGCCAACGCCCAGTAGAATATTTTCTACAGAGGCTATTCCCCAACCTAAGTGCATATGCAATGAGTACATGCAACAATTCACAATCCTATAACCATTCCAAACAAGGGTAGATCATTCAATGTTGGAATCTTAGCAATGCCATGCCATGAAGTGAGATGATACCCATTCATGCAATTTACCCAAGCCTTTCCCGACTCCACAACACATGCAATGCCAATGTGTATAAAATCGAGCTTTTCTAGCTCCAACCGTTTACCTTCACCCTATGCTATACAGTGAGGATAAAAAATCGGGCTTTCCAAGCCCCTGCCATTTGTGTTATACACCCAATGACTATTTAAAACCTCTGGGCCTTTCTTGAGGTGGGTATTTATGGACTTACACCAACGGTCACCCAACCGACATGGAATTCATGGACTTCCACTAACGGTTCCGCGTACACTGACAAACTTTATGGACTCTTATACCAACGGAAATGCGTATTTGAAATACCGGGCCTCTCACCCGAGGGATAGTCTAACCCTTCTTGCTACCCCGACCCAAATTCTTTTCATGCAACCGTGCGACTCAACCGGATATTCAACCCAACTTTTCCAAGCCCACCCATCATCCAACTACATGGTGCTTGACGCCAACCATGCACCCACACCCATAAAATGCGATGTCTCCGTGCATATGAAATGCAATGCACCATTACCTAATTCATGTCATTCCCATATGTAAAGAATGCCACATGAGCAAAATTAACTACATTCAAACAAGTTTCATGGCAATTTATAGCTGAAGCCTATAATTACCAAACTTTCTCTTAATGCTATATATCAATGAACATATATCAACATTTTATTTTTTTAACAACAATTCACAAGCATGTATTTAAATAACATATGCTAACAACACACTTAATTCTCAAGGCATAAAATAAACACATAACATGCCCAAATAATACCCAATTCTATGGATCACATTGAATCTAATTTATAACCTATTTCAAGGTAAAATTTTATTTTACCCAATTTCAATACCCATTTCACCAATTCTATACACATAAGCAAGTGATACATATCTCTATCAACCTACCCATTACATACAACACCCTAGGTTACAAAATAAATCCAAGTAGGAAGGAACCCTACCTCTTGAAGCGTGAAGAACGACCGTAGAAAGTCCCAAGAACCCACTTCTAGCTAGAATCTTCTCCTCCCAAAACCCTCATTTTTGGTACGCAGGCGTAGCCCTTCACGAGGTGAGTAACTTTTCCTCTTGGCCTGAGTGGATCCGAAGCCCGTGGAGTCGTAGATCGTAGAGAGAAGGTGAAGGAGCCCTCTCATTTTCCTCTCTTCTCTATCAGTAACGGCTGAGTGTGTGGGGAGGGAGAAATTCAGATTTTCCCCCCTATTTATATTTCTCAATACTTGGCCCACAACGTGCCACACGACCTTATTTTTTCAGGTTCATTTTCGCCCCAAAACGATTAAATTTCGTCCTAGTTTAAGTTCAAAATATTTTTATTTTTATTTGCCTTAAATTATTTTTCAAAGTTTGAATTTTTATTAAAAATCCCATTTTTGGGTGATCCGAGACACGACCGCCTCGTAAAACATAAAAAATTTGACTATATCAGAATTCGATGAAATTTTACGTGGTAACTAAATTTTGCGAGACGAATCCAAGGGTGAGGTCCATTTCATCATCTGAGTTCTAAAAAAATTTAGATTTACAACCCGTACTCTAGCAACAAATTACCGTTTTGCCGTTTTTGTAAAAAGTTTAAATTTACCAGATTTTACATTCTTCCCCCCTTAAAAGAATTTCATCCCCGAAATTCACACACACACATGCACACTTAACCACATGCATATGCAACAATGAAATTATACTTAAAATTACAAAGCTTGTACTTCCATCCTCGAACAGGAACGGATAGTTGATACGTATAATGTCCTCACGCTCCCATGTCGCCTCCTTCATGCCTCGATGCTGCCACATCATCTTCACTAGCCTCACGGTCTTGTCTTGTAAAACCTACTCCCAACTATCCACGATACGCACCGGTCCTTCCTCGAAGGTCCCATCCGCATCAACAATCATCTCATCCCAATCCACTACATGTGTCGGATCTGGAGTATACTTCTGGAGCATAAAGGCATGGAACACCGCGTGAACTCCTAATAGATTTGGCGATAACGCTAACTGATAAACCATTGTACTCACCATCTCGAGTACCTCGAAGGGCCCGATAAACCTCAGTGACAGCTTCCCTCATTTTTTGAACCTGACCACTCCTCTCTTAGGCATCACCTTCTAGAAGACATGATCTCCTACCTCAAACTCCAAAGGTCATCGCCGTCTGTCGGCATAGCTCTTCTACCAGCTCTAGGCCGTAAGAAGATGATTCCGAATCAAGTCTACCTTCTCCAAGGTGTCTCTAATCAAATTCGGACCCGTAGAGGGTCTCTCTCCCACCTCCGTCCAACAAATCGGAGAACGACAAGGCCTCCCATAAAGTGCCTCATAGGGTACCATCTGTATGCTCACCTAATAACAATTATTATAGGCGAATTCCACCAAGGGTAAGTGATCTTCCCAGCTACTCTTGAGATCTAGGACGTATGCCTACACCATGTCCTCTAATATCTGGATGGTCCTCTCCGACTGATCATCCGTCTAGGGATGAAATGTTGTACTCATCGTCAATTGAGTCCCCATAGCCCATTGGAAGCTCTTCCAAAAGTGGGCGGTGAACCTGGGATCTCGATCTGATACTATAGATATGGGCACCCCATGCAACCTAACAATCTCCTGTATGTATAATTTGCAAAATTCCTCTAGTCGGAAGGTCATCCATACCACTAAAAAGTGCGCCAACTTCATAAGTTGGTCCACTATCACCCACACCGCATCATGTCCGTGGCAAGTGGGGCACAAAATCCATGGTGATATGCTCCCACTTCCATTCAGCTACCTCCAAAGGCTGGAGCAACCCCGCTGGTCTATGATGCTCAACCTTAACCTGCTGACACGTGAGGCACCTACTAACAAAGTCACCAACCTGCCTCTTCATCCCACTCCAATAATACTGGTGATGAAGATCATTTTATACATCTTTGTGTAACCTGGATGCATTGCAAATCGCGAGCAGTAGAACTCCCTAAGGATCTCTTCTCTCAATTTCGCTAATTGGGAAACTACAACCCTTCCCCTGTACCGAAGGCTGTCATCTGAGTGAATGGCCCAACCCTCATCACTAATACCTGTCTGCACTCAATCCCTGATGGATAATAACTCTGCATCCTATCTTTGGGACTCAATCACCCTGCTCAGGAAGGAAGGTGTAGCCACCAAACTCCCCAAAGTACCCCGAGCTTGATCCCTATAGTGTAGCCCGAACTGTCCTACAGCCTCAAGCATTTCCCACTCCTAGGAAGCCACACTAGCCAAGACTCCCCTTGACTTCCGGTTGAGTGCATCAGCCACCACGTTTGCCTTACCAGGATGGTAGTGCAAAGTAAAATCATAATCTTCCAGGTACTCCCTCCCTCGGCGTTGCCTCATATTGAGGTCCTGCTGCTTAAAAATATACTTTAGACTTTTGTAGTCCGAAAATACCTCAAATTGTTCCCCGTATAAGTAGTGGCGCCAAGTCTTTAAGGCAAAGACAATGGCCGCCAACTCCATGTCATGCGTGGGATAATTCCTCTCATGATTTTTTAGTTGTCGAGAACCATAAGCCACCACCCTCCTAGACTGCATCAAAACACAACCAAGTCTGTCCTTGGAGGAATCACAGTACATGGTGTACATCTATCCTCTCTCTGGAACAATCAAAATAGGAGCTGAAAGCAGGCCTCCTCTTTCCGGGTCAATCTCATCATAGGAGCAGCTAATCGAGAAGTCCTCAATGAACCTCCTGTAGTACCCTGCCAATCCAAGAAACTACGAATGTCGAAGACTGACTTTGGCCTCTCCCAATTCATAACTACATCAACCTTCTCCAAGTCCACAAATACACCCGAAGCTGACACCACGTGTCCCAAAAATTCTATCTCTGTAAGCCAAAACTCACATTTGCTGAACTTAGCATACAACTGGAGGTCTCTCAACGTCTGGAGAATGATCGTCAAGTGACCCTCATACTCCTCCTCAGACTTGGAGTATATCAGGATGTCATTAAAAAAAAAACCACGATGAACTGATCTAAATAAGTTTGGAACACCCAATGCATGAGATCCATGAATGCCATCAAGGCGTTCGTCAATCCAAATGGCACCACAGTGAACTCGAAATGTCTATACCGCATTTTGAACGCTGTCTTAGGGATATCTGTCTCCCTGATCCTCAACTGATGGTAGCCCGTGTAGAGATCTATCTTGGAGTAGACCCGTGTTCCCCTCAGCTGATCAAATAGATCATCAATCGTTAGCAAAGGGTACCTATTCTTGATGGTGACCTGGTTCAACTATTGATAATCTATACACAACCAAAGGGTCTTATCCTTCTTCTTGGCAAATAACACCGGAGCACCCCAAGGTGAAGTGCTCGGTCTAATAAAGCCCTTGTCTAACAATTCCTGCAACTGGACCTTGAGTTCTTGCAACTTAGCAGGCACCATCCTATATGGAGTCATAGAATTAGGTGACATACCCAAGATACAATTCAATAGCGAAATCTACATCCCTATGGGGAGGTAATCCTGGTAATTCATCAAAAAAAAAGTCCTCATACTCACACACAACCTGAGATAGACCCAACTCCTGTCACACCTTGTCCTCTAAGGTAAAGCTCGTAAGTCAACCTATCAACTGTCCATGCCATCTAGAGTCATACACGGCTTGGGATAAAACATCATGCTTTTTCCCCTGGAACTTAAAACAGACACCATCTAGTGTATAAGCGGTGACCCTCTTCCTATCACCATCAATGACGACCCGATGTGCCGCCAACTAATCCATCTCGATGATCACATCAAACTCCAACATGTCCATGACCCTAAGGTCCACAGTGAGTAGAATCCCCGAGATCTTTAACTCACAGTCCTGATATATCTGATCAACTCTCACCCTAGCTCCTAGGAGAGAACTCACATGTAATTGCTTTTCCAAGGTCTCAACCTCTAAGCCCAAATCTTTCACACAAGATGTAGCAATAAATGAATACGATGCACCAGAATCAAATAACACTGTAGCCCATAAATGAGAGTAGAAATATACCCTGTATCACCGACGGATCTACTGGTTTAGTCTGTGGCACCATGGCATAGACACGTCGCTGGGTTCCCGAAGTCCAAAATTAGAAACCCTGGCCTCCACCTTGACCCATGCCCTCGCCCATCTGGCTTGATTACGGAGTCCCCGCTTATAAAGTAGTGGGGGCCTGTGTAGCACCTTGTAACTGGTACTGGCTCCCCAAGCCTATGGTGGGATAGTGAGGAACAAAGTGTGTCTGTGGCTGCCCCATCGTCGACTGTGACTGAGATGAGCCATAGCCTTGAGATCTCTGCCTTTGGGGACAATCCCGCTTCATGTGACTAGGTTGGTGATAGGGGAAGCATGTCCTCTGACCTGCCTAATATGTAGTCCCAGGGTTTCTCCCGCTTTGGGAGGATCGACCTTGCCCTTGGCCCTGATAGCCACGGCTCTGTCCCTGCGGAGGAAAAGTCTTCTACCTCTTTCCTAAGCTAGAAGAAGAGGATTGACCCTTCTTCTTCTTGTCCTTGGCATCCGACTCTTGGATGCTCCTTGCGTCATCAATCTCTCTCTCAAAGGCCATAGCTGTGGTGACCATCGAGTCCAAGTCTTGTAGAAGAAGACCCACAATTTTGTCTCGGATGGACAGCTTCAAGCCATCCTCAAACTTCCTCACCTTGGCCATTTCCATGGCCACGTAATCATCGGCAATACGGGCTAATTCAGTGAACTTAGCTATGTACTCCATCACCATCATTGTTCCTTGTTTCAACTCCAAGAATTCCCAAGCCTTTGCATGTCGTGCGGCTGCCAGGAAATATTTACCCATGAAGAGCTCACAGAACTCTCTCTAAGTCATAACCTTCAAGTTCTTGGAGTCCTTCACCCAATCCCACCACACTTGGGATTCTCCCTCTAGTTGAAATGTTGCTAGGGTTACCTTTGTGGCATCGGAGGTGATCTCCATAGCCCTTAAGATCTTGTCAACCTGTTAGAACCAATAATCAGCCACTATAGGATCCGACCCTCCCATGAAGACCAGAGGGTAATGTGCCTTGAACTTCTGGAGGTTGCTTGAGCCTCCTTGTCCCCCACTTGTAGCAGTCTGTACAATAGTGGCCACCGTAGCACTAGCATGTGCTATAGTAGAAACCGTCGTACCAATAGCCTCTACTAAGGCTTGTTGGTCAAAAATCGATGGTGGTTGGTTATTGTTCCATCCACCCCAACGTCCCCTTCCTCTAGTTGCCATCTACACACATGCCAGTAACAATAGAGTATTTATTTAGTATCCCATGATAGGGACCGAACTTGAAACATTGAGATTTATCCCCTTGTTTCCCTAGTAGAGTCTATACCACCCACTAGTAAACATTTATACCTTCAACTATCCCATTCATTTCTTATTCGACCCCCAAGGTTATGTTTTTTAACCCTAGTGTCCCTTTTCATATACATTTTACTATGTATATCATTCACATAATCACACAGCACGTAATTATGTAACAAAATGTAAGGACATAAGATGAAATGTACAATGCATGCAATGGTCTAAACCCAATGCCCATCAAGCCCTAGGTAATTCGTACACCTATGCTTTGATACCAAGCTGTGATGCCCCAAAATCCGGGGGTCCTTTATTAATCGTTGACCACCCGTCAACTCGCGAAAATACCCGTGATTTTTGTCCACTCCGGCATCACGTCAATAATATCCCTTTGTCCGGAATTACAACTCACATGTGTAAC
This sequence comes from Ilex paraguariensis, assembly GCA_963454935.2. Taxonomy (NCBI): domain Eukaryota; kingdom Viridiplantae; phylum Streptophyta; class Magnoliopsida; order Aquifoliales; family Aquifoliaceae; genus Ilex; species Ilex paraguariensis. Next base: position 73,198 of record CAUOFW020001018.1, on the reverse strand, counting down.
CTATGTTCCTTTAAAAATTTAATCCCACCGAGATTCAATATTCGCCAATGTATCTCATTTAAGGTCCATTTCTGTCATTGGAACCAAAGAACACATAACCCAAAAGCATGGTGATGCATTCTTAAAATTTTAGATTTTTGAAAAACCTTCCGGAAGGTTGACCCCGACCTTCCGAAAGGTATCACTTACTAGAATTTTCCTTCAGAAGTTTTTCATCGACCTTCCAGAAGGTTTCCCCTTCCGGAAGGTTTGTTGCGATCTTCCGGAAGGTTTTGCCCAGAATTGTGTGTTTCACCTATTTTTCCTTTCCAATTCATTCTAAACCTTCTCACAAACATCCCAAACATGTAAAATATAGTTTTCCACAACAGACTTGATACACACAAGTTCTATTACAATTAATTCCATATGATTTCAATCCCATTTACAAAATTCATGCTCAAAATGGAATTTTACAAAAGTTTTACAAAACCTTGTTTTCAAAAGCCACAAAATTGGCTTTTCTTCATCGTTGAGGCCCCAAATTTGAGTCCTCCACCGGTACGAACCCCACACCTAAAATGTTTCTCATATAGGGTGAGCCAACGCCCAATACAATGTTTCCTATAGAGGCTATTCTCCAACCTAAGTGCATATGCAAAGAGTACATGTAGCAATTCACAATCCTATAACCATTCCAAACAAGTGTAGATCATTCAATGTTGGAATCTTAGCAATGCCATGCCATGAAGTGAGATGATACCCATTCATGCAAGTTACCCGAGCCCTTCCTAGCTCCACAACACATGCAATGCCAATGTGTATAAAACTAATCTTTTCTAGCTTCGGCCGTTTACCTTCACCCCATGCTGTGTAGTGAGGATAAAAAACTGGGCTTTCCAAGCCCCCACCATTTGTGTTACACACCCAATGACTATTTAAAATCTTTGGGTCTTTCTTGGGGTGGGTATTTATAGACTTATACCAATGGTCACCCAACCGACACGGGATTTATAGACTTTCACCAACAGTTCCGCGTACATCGACACATTTTATGGACTGTTATACCAAAGGAAGTGTGTATCCGAATACCGGGCCTCTCACCCGAGGGATAATCTAACCCTTCTTGCTACCTCGACCCAAATTCTTTCATGCAACCGTGCAACTCAGCCAGATATTCAACCCAACTTTCCTGAGCCCACCCATCATCCACCTAGGTGGTGTTTGACGCCAACTATGCACCTAGACCCGTAAAATGCGATGTCTCTGTGCATATGCAATTTAATACACCATTACCTAATCCATGTCATGCCAATATGTAAAGAATGCCACATGAGCAAAATTAACTACACTCGAACAAGTTCCATAGCAATTTATAGCCGAAGCCTATAATTACCAAACTTTCTCATAATGCTATATATTAATGAACATGTATCAACATTTCATTTTCTTAACAACAATTCACAAGCATGTTATTACATAACATATGCTAACAACACACTTAATTCTCAAGGCATAAAATAAACACATAACATGCCCAAATAATACCCAGTTCCATGGATCACATTGAATCTAATTTATAACCCATTTCAAGGTAAAATTTTATTTAACCCAATTTCAATGCCCATTTCACCAATTCTATACCCATAGGCAAGTGATACATATCTCTATCAACCTACCCATTACCTACAATGAAAGCGTGAAGAACGACCGTAGGAAGTTCCAAGAACCCGTTTCTAGCTAGCGTCTTGTCCTCCCAAAAATCCTATTTTTCAACCTTTGGCGAAAACTCTCATTTTTGCCTTTTTGGTACGTAGGCGTAGCCCTTGACGAGGGGAGCAACTTTTCCTCTTGGATCGAGTGGATTCAAAGCCCGTGGAGTCGTAGATCGTAGAGAGAAGGTGAAGGAGCCCTCTCTTTTCCTTCTCTTCTCTATCGGCAATGGCTGAGTGTGTGTAGGAGAGAAATTCAGATTTCCCCCCCTATTTATATTTCTCAATGCTTGGCCCACAACGCACCACATGGCCCTATTTTTTTGGGTCTATTTTCGCTCCGAAATAATTAAATTTCATCCCGGTTTACGTTTAAAATATTTTTATTTTTATTTGCCTTAAATTATTTCCTAAATTTCAAATATTTATTAAAAATCCCATTTTTGGGTGACCCGAAACTCAATCGCCTCGTAAAACGTAAAAAATTCGATTATCTCAAAATTCGATGAAATTTGACGTGATAACTAAATTTCGTGAGATGAATCCAACAGTGAGGTCCATTTTATCATCTGAGTTCTAAAAAAATTTAGGTTTACAACCCGTACTGTAGCGATAAATTACAATTGTGCCTTTTTTGTAAAAAGTTTTAATTTACCGTGTTTTACAGATTTTTTTGAATTATATTTAGAAAATCTTGAAAAAATTTCTTACCTGACATGAAGAGACATACCTTGTTTTGAATTGAGAAAAATGTCATTTTATGGTCACACAGGGTAGTGTTTTAGGTCATGTAGTTTATGCAAAAGGAATTCAAGTTGATAAGTCTAAATTGATCTAATAGCCAATCTCCCTCCACCAAAGACTATAAAAGATGTCCGATCCTTTCTAGGTCATGCAGGGTTCTACAGAAGATTCATTAAAGATTTTAATTCGATATCTAGGCCTATGTGTAATCTTCTATGTCAGGATGTACCATTTGATTGGAATGATGCATGTCAATTAGTGTTTGATAGACTGAAAAACATGCTTATTTCTGCACCAATTATGCAACCTCCTAACTGGTCTTTACCTTTTGAACTAGTGTGTGATGTCAGTGACTATGCAGTAGAGATTGTTTTAGGCCAGATTAAAAATAAGAAACCATATGTGATTTACTATGCAAGCAAGATTTTGAATGATGCACAAATGAATTATTCTACCACAGAGAAAGAACTGCTTGATGTTGTGTTTGCTTTAGATAAATTTCATTCGTATTTAGTTGGATCCTCAATCGTTGTGTTTACTGATCATGTTGGCTTGAAATATTTGCTTACCAAGAAGGATGCTAAATCATGTCTTCTACATGGGATACTATTGCTTTAAAGATTTGATTAGATCATCAAAGACAAGAAGAGAGTTGAAAATGTGGTAGATGATCACTTGTCAAGGTTGACTTATGATACAAAAGAAAAATCCACGCCAATCAGAGAAACTTTCTTAGATGGGCAATTATTTGCATTTATAGAAGTACCATGATATGTTGATATAGTCAATTATTTAGCCACATGTATTATTCCTTTTCATTATACCTAGACCGATAGAAAGAAATTTTTGGGAGAGGTACACAATTTGTTTTGGAAAGATCCTTATGTGTTTAAGGTGAATTTTATTGGCCCACTCTTTTTAAAGATGTGCATGTCTTTTGTCTAAATTGTGATAGATGTCAAAGAATGAGAAATATTTCAAAAAAAAAATGATGCCTTTAAACCCTATTTTGATCATTGAAAATTTTGATTATTGGGGCATCGATTTTATGGGACCATTTTCTCCATCATTTGGTTATCTATACATTTTGGTTGTCGTTGATTATTTCCAAATAGGTAGAAGCAATCCCATGTCGAAATAATGATCACCGCACAATGATCAAGTTTTTAAAAGAAAATAATTTGTCCAGATTTGGAATTTCCAAAGCCATTATCAGTATAGGGGAACACATTTTCGCAATATTTTTTTTGAAAATATCATGAAAAAATATTTGATTTCTCACAAAATATCCGCCCCTTATCATCCCTAGGTAAGTGGAAATGCTGAATTGGCCAATAAGGAGATAAAATATATTTTATAAAAAATAGTAAATCTGGACATCAAGGATTTGTCTTTGAGACTAACTGATACACTTTGAGCTTACCGTACTGCATACAAAACTATTTTGGGAATGTCTTCTTATCAGTTAGTTTGCGATAAACCATGTCACTTACCTGTGGAATTGGAACATCGAGCATATTGGGCAATCAAAATGATGAAATTTGATATTGACAAAGCATGTGCATCCCTCAAACTTCAGATTAATGAATTAGAAGAATTGAGAAATGAAGCATATGAGAATGCTAAGATTGCCAAATCCATAATGAAAATTTTTCATGATAAGATTATTGTGCGGAAGTCTTTTGAGCCATCTCAAAAAGTCCTATTATATAGTTCAAGACTCCGTCTATTTCCTTCTAAGTTAAGGTCGAGATGGACAAGACCCTACATTGTTAAGAAATTTTTTGATCATGGGGCAATTGAAATTGATAATCCATTATCTGGAAATGTTTTCAAAGTGAATGGTAAAAGGCTTAAGCCGTATTGTGATGAATTTGTTCAAGATGTGAGTTCCATTCAGTTAATGGAACTAGTGTATATGCTTTAAAAAATTTGTATAAGTGTTTGATTGTAAATGGTAGTACTAATCATTTGGTGTTTGTCTTACATATTAGGTTTTTGCACTATGGATTTGTCTCACCTCCAAATCTTATTAGCAATTGTCTATAATTCTATTTCATTGTGTTATACATTGAAGACAATGTGAAATTTAGGTTGGGGGAGGGAGCAATCCAAATTCGTCTTTGTGATTGGCAGACATTAAAGAATCGGATAGAAAGTCAATGTTTGAGTCAATTTCCAAAAATTTTCACAATATCATCTCAGTTGTTGTGTAAATGCGGTTGTTAATGCATTTAACAGAATAGAATCAATGTGCAGAACCAATTTTCGATCGAGCATTAGACATCTTGACTAGATTAAATATGGGTTGAGTGACGAGCACATAATATTACATATTTAACGGCCTCATTACATGCATTTTAACTCAAAATTTTTATTTAATTACTTAAAGTTAGTCCAATTTATGAATGTTGTGAAAATTCTGATGTTGCAGATAATCATAGCGTAAGTGATGGCTTTAGGAACCCTGCAACTAAGTATGGATGAGTGGTGAAGAGATGGACACATTATATGAGGATTAGAAGTCTTTAAAGTAAAAAAAAATGAAGTTGGTGGTGGTATTTGGTATCATAGGCACCAGTATCTAAGCCTACCTGAATTTTGGTACCAACACCCACACCATTTGGTATTGGTACCTTTGTTTTTCCCATTTTTTACCATGATCTACTTCGAATCTAAAAAGTTCCAAACATATAAGTTGTATATTTGGATGTCCTCTATATTGTGTCAAAATTTCAGCTTAATCAGATGGTTGGATCAAAAGTTATGACAATTTTACAAAAATTAGTTCTGAGCTGGCACCTTCTGAAAGACCTTTTGGAAGGTTTTCTTTGACCTTCCAGAAGGTTTGCCCCAGAACCGCCAGAACACCCAGCAACTCAAGCTCTACCACTTGCGGATCTTACCTATGATTCTCCCACTTGTCCCTTGACATATTCTACATACATACATGCCTCCTACACCCTAAATTCAGCCTTGGAAGATGGAGGATGGAAAAGGAGGAGAGAGAAGGATGGAGTCAAGGTGGGTGCAGGCTAAGCTTGTCCTAGCCTATCCAAGCTATCATCTCACTTCCCATTGATGGGAAGCCTGCACATAGGCTATGGGGAGCCTCATGGACAAAAATGCAAGGGATCTACACCATATATTAGGCATTCACACAAGCTTTGAGAAAAAGAGGCTATTTAAGCTTAGGAGTAGTTTTAGAGAGTTAAGTTCCCAATGCAAGAGATGAAGTTCTAGAGAGAGAAATTTAGATTTTGGCATTTTCTTCTCCATTTCATTTGTAGTAAAACTTTAAATCACTCGTAATCTTTACTTCTTGCACTTTAAACTCTTTCATTCAAGTGTATTTCAAGTTTAGTTATATTTTCTAGCATTTCAAGTTTTACATTTGGGTATTGTTTTCCAACCTTTATATTTTGACTATGACTGCATTCTCTCTTATAGTTTAACACTTTTCTTGCATTAATACAAGTTCTGTGTTCCATTTCACTACCATGTCTTCTGACATTGTGTTTATTCTTGCTTTTAACTATGAGTAGCTAGATTTTTAGTTGGCTAATTCAAGGGGAATTTTCTCTTGGGTATGTGAAATTGACTCTCATTCATTCCTCCTCGTAGTGTAAGCCAGTTTGGTTTGGCTAGGTTAAGTATGCACGTGATTTTGAGTTCTTGATACACCGTAGACTTGTCATGGGGTATGCTTGAATCGACACCTCTGTTTTAGTCCCTCACTTCCTACGAATCAATCGAACATCTAGGCACCATTGGTAGAATGCTTGAGTTGATTTGGCATTCCCATTAGAATGACCCTTTCAGATTAGTCAACCTTGTTTTCATTACATTTTTAGCAAAAACTCCAATGACCAAAACACAAACTCAAATGATTTTACACTTTTCCATTTCTTGCAAAATCACATTCAACACAATTCACCTTCCTTCCTTGAGGAGACGACCTTGGAATACCCATTCCAAGTAAAACATGACACTTGGAAGTCTCTCTACGCTTGAGGAGCACTTTTGCACATGCACACACACATTTTCTCATTTCTTGCATGATATTTGAGGGAGAGTGACACTCACCTAACCGTATAAGCCACATACACATTACCATAATCATAGTCAGAAATTAGGAACAATGAAATAACTCAAGCACAAAGTAAGGATTGTCCTGAGATGCCATCTTATTTCAGTCCCATATTTTCAAGATGCACGAGATGTGAGATTAATCGGGTCACTGATATTGCAGATTTAGAAGATTCGAATTAAATTGATCAACGAATGCTTGAATTTAGATTTGTGTAAATATGATTGTTAGAATAATAAAGTGGAATGTTAATAGTTTAATGTGTAATTGTGGAATTAAATTGAAAATTGAAACTATAGGAAAATAACTAAAGCAGGAAAGCAACAAAAGGCCAGTAGTCAGTAACATGCAAGAAGCAAGCAAGAAACCAAAAGGATCCCACCATCCGAACAGTGGTGGTGGCGTCTGGACGGTACTTCCTATGTAAAAATCAGAGGCGTGAAAATTGATTAGTTTCTAATTTCCCTCGCAACAGATTATGAAAACAAGTAGTCTCCTTGCACCTTCTTGCCTTAGATTCGCTTCACCCTATAGTTTTTCTTTGATTCCCATCCGATTCAACACTTACCCATACAATTTTATAGGTTCTTATCGATCAAAAACCGTTGAAATATGAAATCAAGAGAAAAATAAGAAAAAAAAATGGATCCAAGAATGAGAATAAGAGGTTCTTCGAGTCCGGCAAAGAGAGGATCATCTTCGCCCTCAGAAGCGTCCCTGTAGCAACCCCAAGGTTAGAATGTTTACAATACTATGATGTTTGAGAACATCAATCAACAAGTCTGGAATGACAATTACATTCTCAATAAAATCATTATTTATGAAATGCATGTTGTTTACAAAGATTTTGAGAATATTGAGGTAAGACAGAATCTTGCTACCCGTGGTTGGTCAAATTATGTTAAGTTTATTGCTCCTGCATATGAATGTCTAGTCCATGATTTTTATAGTAATGCAAAAGAAACCAAGCCTAGGGACTTCTGAGTTTATGTTAGGGGGGAGTGGCTTTGCAAGTTACACGGGTCACTATTGCGAATTTTTTCCATCCCATCCCATGACATCCAAACCCACAATATCCTTATACTGAAGTGCCTAATATGATTGAAATAGGTACAAAACTGACAAGGAATCTAGACTATGTATGGGGAAGACTAAATAATACATCGAGCCAGGGGATCTAAGGGACAAGTATCGGATTTTGAACTTGATAATTGTAAATAGCATGACACCCCAATCCCAGAAAAACTAGATATACATTGAGAGAGGCTACTTCCTATCTGCTTTTGGGATTGTACATACTATTGATTTGGCCAACTTGATCATGGACCAAATGATGTTGACCGTAAAAGTAAAGAAGACCTCACTTCCATTTGCTATGTTAGTATCTGAGTTATGCAGGAGTAAGGGAGTGATCACGGATCCCTCATGGCCAACGGTGGAGCATTTTGCACCCTTGGACAAGATGTCATTGAGAAAGAGCCATGGAGGGTAACCCGAAGAGCAACCTGATGTACCATCTGCACTGCATGCAAACCCATTTCCAGGAGGTTCAAATTTTCACCCACTAGAGGAGCCGCAACCACAAGAGGAGAAGCCATATATTCTGGTTGATGACAGGTCCAACCAACATATATTGCTAGGGTTAGGGACCAGTATTACCTAGCTCAGGACCAACATCACCCAGCTCGATCAACGCATGGCTGACTATGAGCAGAATTAGATTGAGATTTTGAGGCTACTCAGAGGAAATTATGGTGGAGGCCCATCTACTTCATGATCAAAGACTTCAAAGATTCCTGAACAATTTTTAAATTATACATTTCGTTTCAGTTTTATGTTTTGAATGTTGTTTAGAATTTGGTTTTTAAGTTAATCTAGTTGGTTTATTTTTTTTTTGTTAATTTTTTGTTAATTTAGGATGCGTATTTCATGTGATTCATGTTACAATTAGGCCATTATTCTTATGCTTTGCAGGGATACCCTTAACCCGATTGCGCAGGATTTCCATATATTAATTGTGCACTATCTTAATATTTTCATAGAAACTCATTCTTTTGAATACGTAAATTTCCTTATTTTGAAAACTTTCTAAAATATTACGCTCCTTTATTAAGCTTACATATATAGTGGATATGTAAACCTATTGCATATTTTGAGCCAATCCACCTTGGAGAGATATTTCACATTTACTCAAGTAAGAATTTTTGATTCAGCGATAAATTTCTTGAGTAATCTGATTAGTTTTGTTTTGATTTGCACTTATTGAATAACATGGTTAGCATCTCCTTAAGCTTTTAATTCGGAATTATGTAGGTGTACGATTTTTGGAAAATGATGTTAGGCCATTTTTGCTTTAATTTTGAGTCTTAGCCATTTCTTTTTGAAAATTATATCCCTAGTTTGCCACGTTTGAGCCTAAAAGTATAATTTATTTTTCATGAAACCCATATGATAACTGAACCACATAAAATATATTTGACTAATGCTTGATCACATTCAGCCTAATCTCCAAGCACGAATCTGGACTAAGTGTACATGGCTTATAGAAATTGGTGAGTGTCACTCTCGCTTAGGTTCCATGCAAGAAATGGAGAAAATTGAATGTGGATGAACAACAATGTGTGTGTGCAAAAGTGCTCCCCAAGCATAAAGAGATTTGAAATTGTCATGCTTTACTTGGAATGGGTATTCCAAGGTCGTCTCCTTAGGGAAGGAAGGTCAAATTGTGGTGAATGGCAAATTTTGGAAAGAAATGAAAAGTGTAAAATCTTGTAGTTTTGTGTTTTGTTGAATGGATTTTTTTCATAAAAATTAATGAAAACATGGTTGGCTAATCTGAAGAGGTCATTCTAATAGGAATGTCAAATCAACTCAAAACATTCTATTAATGGTGCCTCAGTGCTTGATTGATTTGTTGGAAGTGAAGGACTAATGTGGAGGTGTAGCCTCAAGCATATCCCATGACAAGTCTATGGTGTATAAAGAGCTAACAACCACATCCGTACTCAGCCTAGTCAAACTAAGCAATTTACACTACGAGGAAGAATGGAGAAGAGTTGATTTAGCATACCCAAGAGAAAATCTTCATTGGATTAGCCAACTAAAAACTTAGTTGTCCATAGTCAAAGCATTAATATGCATAATGCAAAGAGACATAATGAAGAAATGAGAAATGGAACTTCTATTAATTCAAGAAAAGAGATATACTACAAGATAAATGGCATTCATAGTCAAAATACAAAGATTGGAAACAAATACCCAAATGTAGAACTTGAAATGCTAGTAATACTTAGCTAAGCTTGCATACAACTTGAGTGAAAGATTTTAAAGTGAAAAGGGGAAATATTACAAGTAATTTAAAGCTTACAACACTGAAAATGGTGAAGAAATAATGAAAACCCAACTTTCTCTCTCTAACTTTAGGCTACGATAGAGACCGTAAGGAGAAATAAGGACCAGGCTCTCAATGGGCTTAGGATTCCTATGTTCAACACAGAACAAACATCATACAGTCCATTAATAATAAGTCAGTCTGCTAAAGAATTATTATTGATCTACTAGGCCTTATCTCAAAATTATATTCGAACTCCTTATTATTATATGCTTAATAATCTCCCCACGTTTAAGATTACAGATGTTCATCAATTAAATAAATCACTAAAAATTATATTTAATTGACTTCTTTTATTCCTTGAGACCTTACCACTCAACTTATTTATCATGTTGGATAATAAATCTACCTGCAGGGTTTGATACGGACAAAACTTATGAGCTTCCTTAAGAGGACATCATCAATCCATTTAATTTTCACTATACAAATAACATCATCTCCCAATTCATCGAGCTTATTGGGCCAATATGAATCTCACTATTTGATGAATTAAAGTGACAAACAATATATGCACCTGGTAATTAAATATTTAGGGATTAAGAGCAAAAGCAATCATAATAATCATGAGGTATTTATTATCTTATTAAATCAGTAAAAGATAATAACCTCAATATGGATCTGTTTAATACACAAAGTGTACTAATGCAATAATCTGCGATATCAAACAATCTCTTATAGTCAAGACAGACTATACCAGAATATTACACTACAATCATACCGGTGGCGTGTCCAATTCCATCTACAATTTTGAACATATACTCATACTATACAAAGATCCAATAATCTAGTCTTCTATGCATAAACCGAACTCTACACACCAGATTATCTACAATGTAAAATATAAGACACACATGCATATCATATATAAAATATAATACAAACATTTTGCCCATATAGATTCTCAATAAAATGGAAAGAACAAATTTTTATTAATTAATAAAACGAATTTCAGTATAAAAAGTAAATTTGTAGTATACTACTCTATCAAGACTAACCTCTAATAATCTACGGTACCTTTCAAAGATAATCCAAATCCATTACACTCAAGCCATACAAGAGATAAAAACCATAACTATAGCAAACGAAATTGTATACTCAACCAATCACAATTTCCATAAAAAATCTATGTATCACAATTTCACAATTCTCAATTTACAAGAATAAGGGAATTAAAATATTCAAGACATCGTATCAAGGAAACCTTCATAATGGTGATATCAAAAATTCTAGGGGTTTTCCCAAGAACCTCAATTTCTTATAGGGATAATGGGTATTTGAATATAAAGATGGTTTATTCAAGAATTTGAATTTAGAAATCAAGAACCAATGTGATTTACCCATAAAAACATGTATTTAGTAAAACTAGGGTTTCAAAAATTCAGAAAATTAGTTTCTCGAATATAAATCATTTATTTTGTTCAAAACAACTTTTTGATTTGAAGAAAATTCAGAACTAACAATTATTTAGCATATAAGCATCAAAAAGATCAAAAAGATACTTATATAATACGCATAAGTCTCAATAAAAGAATTCAAAAAGAATCCCCCACCTCAATCCAATGTTGGAAGGTAACCCTAGCGTGCCTAAATTAATCCCAACATAAGAATGCTCCTTGTTTCTCCTATTTTACCTCCTTTCAAGCTCTCTAGGGTTTTCTAGGATGGATAGCTACTAAAAATAGGCCTACGACCATTCCCTAGGTATTTATAATGTCAAAAGTGGAAAAAATGATCAACATAAGCCGTCCAATGTCTGCCCTATGCATCCGGATATGCATTTTTAGGTGTCCAGATGTGTGCTTTTTCCTCAAATTTTATGCTAAATGCGTCTGAAAACATGTGTGTCATTTCGCATCCAGACGCAGGTGACAATCTGTCCCCGACTGCCTACTCGATTTTTGACCTTGTTAGAGGCCGATTCAAGAAAGTTTAGTGACATACACTTTTGTAGCTCTTGAAATTTTGTTTCTACTATCCAAAACTCAAATCTAGGGTAAAATTTTACAATCCAAATACTAAGGTAGTGTAAAATTTCGTTCTATCCAATTTTTTTTTAAAAATGCATTTCAAATTTGGAATACTTCCTGACTTCCAGTACGCCCCATACCACCTATTCCAAGGTTTCTAGCCTTCCAGATCTATTGTTTTATTATTTTCCTCTAATTATGTTCAAAACTTAACTAAATTGATTTCTCCTTACAATAACCACTCCCAAACTTCAATATTTTAAACATATTTTAACTATTTTTACAATCACTACCTACCTAGTCTATTTATTCTACATCGTAATTTAATATAATTCAAATAATTACATGAGGGTTTACACCCACTGTCTTACTATTATGTATTATATTTTTTTGAAGTAAGCAAATGCTATTAGAACCTAATTTGAGGACCTAATCCGACATAGCCATTGGAGTAGAAGTGGGCTCCATCTAACCTTGAAATTCATAACTAATCCAACTATTACATTAAATTAGATCTCAAAATTAGGTCCCTATAGCATTACTCTATTTTCTTATCATATCAATTAGTACACACTCATACCTAAATAACTAGTTGTGGATACATTTCAGACATATTTGGATTAGTTTAGACATATTGAGTTCATTTTAAAATCTTTTGATCATCTTCACTATTTTTTATTAATGTGTACTTTAGAATTGAGTTTAAAACTTAACAGAGATTTGTGATCGTACTCACAAAATTTTGAAATAAAAAATACATGTTATATGTTTTAGTGTACATATATGTGATTTTGGAATTTGATGATGCACAAAAAAATCTTAAGCAAGATCAACAGTTGAGTGTGTGATAAAGTGTAATTAATGGACAATTACTAGAGCAATCAATGGCAATAAATATCGGGTCAACATACAAATATATAGTGGTTCGGTCCGGGTCACCTACTCCACTTCGAAAAACAGCTACGGTGATGGGAGGACCTTTTATTGATTAAGTAAGTTGAACCAGAGAGAGGGCAATGGTTAGTCTTGGAAGGGATACAATAGCTAGGAGAGAGAAAAGTTATGTGTGGGGTGTGTATAGAGGAGTAGAGATAGATGAAGAGGTGTCCTCTCATGTAGAGAGAGCTTACAATTTATATGCATGGAGCCTTGGTTAAGGCGGGGACGTGAGGGTAAAGTTACTAATTTTTTAGGTAGCTACAGAAGGCAAGTTCCATAAGAGGTTGCCTTGATCTTTGAGAGTGAGTATCCCCTATAATTGTTCCCCACGTGCTCTAATTATTCTTGGATTCCTTGGAACTTAGCCAGGGCTGAATTCACAAACTGGGCTTGACTTGCCTTTTAGCTGATTTGGGCTTACTTGATTTATTTGTCCAAGCCCAGTTGAATATGGGCTCGTCATTTGTCCTCATGTCCTAGGCCCTTGAGGTGTTAAGAGGTTGAGGGCATGAGAGTCTTTGGACAGATGAGGGTTTCTTGTTTAGCGTGGTGGTAGCTTCTTCAATAGCTTGCTCCATTCGCACCTTGAGAGCTCGTTCTATATTAGGATGCCTTAGAGGCATGTTTGTGGTTCCCAATACCCAAACCCATATGTAGGATTCTAAGGCACCTGTCCTTGGCTCCCAATGGGTGGAGAGTGATCCTCAGGTTTTACTCTCGCGCAGGTAGTCTCCTTATAAGCCTTTGTCATGACAGCCCTCTCTTATGAGCCAACCTCAACTACTCCTCAACAGCCTCTTGTGTCTACCTCTCTCATGCTATAAATTTGAATGCCTCTCCAAGCTTGATCTTTCTTGAAAACAGGCAGGGAAAAGTGGCAGCCATCTACAAGCATTCAAAAAAGCAAAACATGAAGGAAAAGAGGCAGGTACAAAATCAAAGTTGAGAAGAAAGGCATTCTATGGAAAACCCCTCCATTGCGGTATTGATAATGCCCTTTGGACCTCAAACCTCTCTGATATCCCCAGGAGTCACAGACCTTCAAAGCCATTCCTTGCCCAAGTTCACGTCGAAGCATGGACACCAAGCTTGACTGTTAATGTTTATTCTAAGTTGCATGAAATAAATAAATAAGAGATTTTAATAAGTAATTTTACTATATTTGGAATATCACAAATAACAAATTCAAGAATGTGATGTAAAAAATAGATCCAGTAACAAAAAGGGAGTAGTAGAAAAAGGAAGGGATAAAGGAACAAATGCTTCCAAAACATTCTTGACCCCCACTCAACAATTAACAAACCTCGTAAAATATGCAGTTGTGACATACATATAATGCTTGCACAATTAAACTACATGACCCCCACTCAACAATTAACAAACCTCTTACACATGTAATATGCAATGTTAAAGTACAAATTTGTAAGTTACATTTTCTCTAACAACTTAAACTTTTAGAATAGATAATTTTTTCCTGAGAGGTGTACTAGCATCCTCGCCTTCATCAGATTCTGAAGGAGAGGGATCAGGAGAGTCTGGGAAAGAAACAAAATCCCAAGCAGCCACTGCAGCACTAAACAAGAAGAGATTATATGGAGTCATCAGTTCAAAAAAGGATATAGGTTCAACCTGGGCCATTTGTTCAACCTTTATCAACTCCAATAGGTCCAGGTCAAGGGCACCTCCACGACAAAGAACACTATGAGGTTAGGTCATTATAGAATTCAGTCACGAAAGAGAAGGTCTTAGTACTCTTACCTGCATAACAATAACTCCCCCAGGAGTGAGGGACCATACATTCTCTATAGTGTAGCTCGGTGGATCTCCAAGAATCCCTAGACACAAAAAAAGAAGAGCTGAGCCCATCCCTCAGGGGGGAAGGAACATCCAGGACTAGAGGTTTCAGCTTAAAATGCCTTCAACAAAAACAACAAAAGCAGGGCACTTCATCCTTTTCAAGATCAAAAAAATAAAGAAACTCAGCAATTGTAGGAAACTCATTATTGCCCCGAAAGCGCCAGAAAAGGAAAAAGCTTATCATGACAGCCCATCCTTTGGGGGAGAGGCGGGAAGGGCACAAGCCACAGTGAGACAAGATAAACCCGATACAGGGGGCATAGGAAGACATAGACCCATCTCCAAAGCTCTTTCAAAGAAGCAAGTCTCCCTTGGAGGAAGATAGTTGCAAGGTTTGTCAGGGGATGAGACTTATAAGGATAACTCCAAGTCAGGGAAGAACTATTTCTTGATCCCATCCAAGTCAGAAGATGTCATCATTGAAGGGACTAAATAGCAAGAATGCCAGTTCCATTCGATCCCAAGAGAAGTTCGTTCTTTGAACAGAGAAGAAAGGGGGCAGCCATTAGAAATCCAAAGAGGAGGGAAGCTAAGAGCGAGAAATTTCCAAGATTCAAGAAGAGACTCCAAGACTAAAGAAAATCCAAGAAATTAAAGAAACCTCGTGTGAACGCCGAGTTTCAGGGAACCAAGATGCGCACAAAACACTAAGGTGACGGACCTTTGGGTTTTCCAAATGAAGAAGGTTGTTATACTTTTGGAAAGTAGTTGGGCAAGCGCAGTAAAGAAAAAGGTAATCCTCAACTATACCATCGCTATCTTGTTAGTCCTGAGAGCCTAGGATGTTTAAGGAAGACCTCTGAACATGACTAACATGATCCTGTGATAGCTCAAGCTTAAGTCAAAGGCTGTTGAAAAGAGGCATCCCTTTGAGCCTTTGAGTATGCAGGTTGCCATTTGTAATCTGTTCTTTGAGAACAGAAAGCTCTTTACTAAGTCTGGCAAAGCTCTTATCGTAGTAAGAGATACAAACGCTAGCAAGAATGAGCTCTACAGCTCAGAACAAGGTTACTTCAAGGAGAACTGAAGTACTCCCCCAAGCAAGGGGGAAGGGAAATATATATACAACATATACAGCAAAAGGGAATACACAATAAAGTAGACAAAGAAGTGTCTATATCATTGACTCAGAGAAAGAGTGTCTGGGTACAAGTAGTTAAAAAAAAAATCCTAAGTTTGCGAGGAAGGAGTAAAAGGAGGGTTCTGTAGTTCAGATCCTAAAGCCCCAACAGCAAGGGCGGGAGAAGAGCCTGGCAACTCAGTTGAAGGTGTTCAAAAGGGTAGAAGTGGAGAGCTCTCAGGGGTACTAGTCATAGGAATCTCGACCCCAGTCATAGGCGAACTCAGAGCAAGAGCTTCATTCACATGGTCAGGAGAGAAAGATGTAGTAGCAGGAATGACTGGAAGCTTAGCTATCATAGGAACAATAGCTGCTTTAAAAGGAAAAGTTACAGAAACGATTAAAGAATTAGGAACTCCTTAAGCCAAGGCCTCAGCGGGTGGGATAGGTGTCCCAGCTCCACCAGGAGTTGACTCAAGCGTAGAAGTGGCCAAGGCGCCATCCTCACCCTCTGCATCAGTCGCCTCAGCCTCCTCTTCGGCTAGGACCTCAAAATCAAAATTCAGATCTGGATAAGTTTTTTTAGCTTTGCTCTGGAAAACGAGCCACCCGGTGGCCCACTTGGTAGTAACATCATCCATCAGCTTAGTGATTAGATCATCCTTCTCTCTAACAACTGTTCTTTGCGCCTCAAGCTCTCCTTGAATAGCATAGTTTATCTTGGCTAGGACCTTGTATTCTCTCCTCATGCCTTGAAAAGATGACAGGGCTTTGGAGGTCTCCCGATTGGCTTTAATCCATTGATCAGTCTTCACCCTAAGGTCATCATTGGCCTTTTTGAGCACCTCTCATGCCTGATCTTTACCTACCATCTTCTCCCTCTCAACCTCCAGATCCCTAATAATAAAAGTTTGCCTTTCCACTTGGGCTTCCAAATCTTGAACCTAGGTCTCAAGGTCACTATTGGCAAAAGATAGCTCAGCAACCTTGAGCTCATACACCTTCAAGGCTTTAGCGTAGTCCTCCAAAGCTCGGATGTGACTTTGCAAAACCCCTCACATGGATGGCCAGCTAAGAACATAAGTGAAAGTTAGCAAACAAAAGAAAATAAAGAAAGGCAACTCAAGATAAAAATTAAAACACGAAAGAGATGGAGTTTTGCTGCAGTGGCTCCTTATAGGGCTAAGCTGACTGAGGTCTCAAGAGGCATAGTGGTGGACCTCAGAACATCAAGATCAGGGATGATAGAAGTGATGGCACTAGCAGCAAGCTCAATATTGTCAAAAAAAGAATCTTATCTCCTCTCTACCTTGGGAGACTTCCCTTTCTCAACTTTGGGACTCGATTGGAATGGTTGGGAAAGCCTCTCAGATGGCCCAAGAGAGGAAGAGACAGGCTGGATGTGAGGAATCATCTTTAAAGCCCTCTATACTTCCGTCGATGAAGGAGAGGTCAGTTCGTGCTCAGGAGCCTCCCCAGAAGCAGGCAGGGGCTTGCAAAAAGAGGTGGTCTTTACAAATTTTAGAGGAACCACTGAAGGAAGGGGCACCACTTGGATGGGAGTAGAAGAGGCAGGAGGCACTCCTAACCTTGGCACCTTGGCCTGAGGAACAAATCGCTGCCTGAGCCAACCTCAACCTTGCAATTACGCTAGCCCCCACTTTTGCTCTTCTTTAGCTGAGCAACCTTCACTTGAAGTGCATCGTAGGAGGGCTCTATTGAGGAAGAACCTGGGAACTCAGAGAAAGCTAATTTTAAAACAAAAAGAGAGAGAAGAAGAACAAGAAGCAAAAGGGCCTAAAAGCAAGAATAGGGAGGCTTACCTGTCGCCTCCTCAGCACTGATAGCAGAGAAGATAACAGAGTTCTCAATCCTTACCTTAGGAGGGCTGAATTCGAGCTCTTTAAGAACCTGAGGCTTGATAAGCTCTGAATATCTCTCTGAGTCGTAGACTGCCAGATTTCGTAAAACTTGCTCGTCTGCGACCCTGAGTTTTGGTCTGATGCCTGAAAAACAAAATCAGCAGAACAAGGTTAGACAAGAAAGACACTAAAGTTGTCCCTAACTTGCTCAAGCAAAGGCTTACCCAAGTTGTCAGAGGCAGACCAGCCCCGAGGAATTGGAAGAGTGTCTGTCACATCTATGGAGTTGAACTCCCAGTCTCTCCCCCACAGAAAAAAGAAAAAAAATTTCCAACCCTTGTGGGAGCTCGGGAGGTCAGATATAAGAACTTTGGTTTTCACACGCTTGGAGATATACAAAAAGCCATCAGAAGGTACGGGAATAATTTCACGCTTGAAGAATTTCATGAGCAAAGGTACGACAGGAACCCCAAGTTTGTGCTTTTTGAAGAGAACAAGGAGACCCACCAGCACACCTCATAAGTTAGGAGAAACCTGGGCAGGACAAATATTGAAATGCTACAAGACACTTTTGATAAAAAGGTGCATGGGAAAGCGAAGGCCATTCTTAAAAGCGGCCATGAAAAAATAGACCTTTTTAGGGATGGAAGAGTCATATCGGGTATACATATCTGGGCTCTAGAATTACACACCCTGAGGAAAGCTGAAGCGAACAGCCAAAACCTTCAAGTAAGAATAAATGATGTCACTAGAACCCATGAGCTCAGCAGCCCTGGGAGCAGCCCCTCTGCCCTCAGCACTACTAGAGATCCCTACGCAGCTCACCTTGATTTTGTCCTTGCTAGGGGTTTTAGGAGCAGGGAAGGATGACAAAGGAGATTCCTTAGAACCTCCCCCGACATCGGCAGAATCCATGCTGGGGGAATTATCAATTTTCTCGCCCACATCTTCCAGATCAGAGCCCTCCTCAACAGACTTATCCCTCATTAGACAGATGGATGAACCCATGGCTTCAGAGGAAGTAGATATAGATGGGCAAGAGAAAGGAAGTTTAAAGGACCTATAAAGTGGGGGAACCTCTAAGAAACACTCTCTGAGAGTCAAGGGGGCAAGACACCAATGACTAATAACAAAAATCCTAGTTGTAGAGTAAGAATCCAAAAAGAGAGGGATGCCAGATAGGGAGAGACCTCGACTCCTAAAATAGCAAAACCAAAAAGTCCAAAAGTGCAATAACCACCTCAGATTTGAGGGATCTAGAATGAGGAAATGGTAAAGAGATGAAAGACATACCTAAGCGAGAACGAACGATGGATTAAAGCTCAGGACAAAGTCAGAAAGCAAGCCTTGCTAAACCTTCAAGTGAAATCAAGGGAAATCATCTCTCTGTGAAGCCCTAAGAGTGACAGCAAACTGGGGAAGATGAAAGCGCAAGAAAGTAAAGAAGATAAGCCAGAGAGAACCCGAAGAGTGAGATGGGAACCATTGATCCAAGAGCATTTAAAGCTAACGATACGAGGGGCTTCAAAGAGGGCAACATACATGGTAAATGAGGGAAAAAGTGATTACTGGTAACCGTCAAAAAGTTATCCGCACGTATATCAAGGTCACCAAGTGGAAGTCTACCCCATTTCAGTTTAAGTTCAACCCTTGCCTAAGCTTGCTAGAACCAAGGACTGGGGGGCAACTGATGATACATGAATAAATTTTAACCAAGTACAAGCTCGAGAAGTGATATCAGACAAGGAGGTCAAATAAGGAGCCCAGAGCTTAGAACCCCAGGTCCAAGCCACTCTCAGATGAAAAATCAGAGTTGAGAGAAGAATAGCTAGCTAATAAGAGGTGTCCACAAAACAACAAGAAGGCAGTGATTAAGGCGTGAAATTCTCAACCACCCGAGATCCCCTCCCAAAATCAAGGAAAGTGTCACGGACGAAGAGCAAGGATCTTGCTGCAGATCCCTTAGAGGTAGGAATTGGACTATAAATGTCGTACAACGCCTCCATTGAGAGGCAAGCAATCCTGGTGCTACCAAAAACACTATGTAAATCATATCCATAATTAATAAAGATTGAAGGAGCAGGAGACTCCATTAAAGAGTGGATTAGCCAAGCTCTCGAGTTCGGTGAACCACTATACTTTCACTGTGCAAATCACCTCAACCCCCTAATCCTTGAACACTTTGATTATGATCAATTGGTGTATCTTATTCATTCTGTTCAGTTGGCCTTGTTAGCACCATCAATCCTTAAAATTTTTTTGCATACATGTGTACAACAGAAGAAAGATCAATTATAGTCTTTTATTGAAAATGGGGTTAATTGTAGTTAATTATAATTTACTCAATAAATTTTCATACTCTAATAGTTTGTATGATGACTTCATTATAAATGACTATTAAAATTAATGCTGATGAGCCCAAATTCAATAGGGCCTAGCCCAATAAATCAAATAAGCCCAAATCAATTAAAAGGCTGGCCCAAGGTCCAAGGAATTCAAGAATAATTAGAGCACGCGAAGAACAATTATCGAGATACTCATTCTCAAAGATCAATACAACATCTTATGGCACTTAACTTTGGTAGCTTCCCAAAAAAAATAGTACATTTTTCCTCACATCACCGTCTTAACCAAGGCTCTGTGCCTATAAATTGTAAGCTCTCTTTACATGAGATGACACCTTTTGATCTATCTCAACACCTCTCTACACACCCCACACAAATTTTCTCTCTCCTAGCTATTGTATCCCTCCCAGGGCTAACCATTGCTCTGTCTCTCTCATTTACCTTACTTAATCAATAAAAGGTCCTCCGACTGCCGTTACCATATTTCAGAGTGGAGTAGGTCACCCAGAAACCATTATATATATGCGTGTTAACCCGATATTTACATTATTGCTATTGATTACTCTATTAATTTTCCATTAATTACACTTTATAACATACTCAAGTGTTAATCATGAATAAGGTTGTTTTGTGCATCATCAGTTTCGAGTTATCTATGGGAAGCAATTAAGTTTTCTACTACCTTACTACTCTCTTTCAAATACATGGCGATCATGACCAATTGAATGAGTCAACAACTTGGGGACAACAAGCCGGCCTGCCAGGAGTAGGCTTCGCCTCCGCTCACACCTGTGGAACCATCCACTACGGCGACTCCTGTGGTTGGGCAACAACTTTTACATACCATGCAACCGCTGATAAACTAAAACTAGCAAATCATTCAGTCGATGCTAGTCCCCGGGAGGCGTCGCCCCTCAGTCTGTAGGGGGAGCACCACTCCCTCTGACAAGAAAAGCACCGCAACCTCTCCACTCTTGCCCCCATAGTGGGGCCCTGCGCCAGAACACCCCCAGGCAGAGCCAGGTGATTTGTACTTAAATGTAGCATATTATTATGCCTTTTTATGACCAATTATACTTTGATGGAATTCATGTAAGAATATTTCAGGTTCTAAAGTGAACAAGGGCTCAAAGGAAACAAAAGTCACACTTGAATGTCGCACTAGCACATTAGGGAATGAAATTGGAGAGGCTTGGAACAAAGCAAGAACATTCAAAGGACAACTAACATCCGAATGTCCATTTGAACTATGACAAAACTAGCCTGCTGAGACACGGTGTGTTGCAGTCAAGCACCAGGACCCTGAGGTACTTGAGTACCACGTTCGAACGTCCACTTGAGTTGATTGAAGGCCAGACTGATGAAACATAGCGTGTTGCATTAAGCAAGGAAGAAAGTGCACTTGAGTACCACGTTCAAACGCCATTCAATGTTCAAACATCCTTTGGAATCATTTGAAGAACAAACTTCTGCATAGAGTGTGGAAATGAACTTCACAGAAGAACACTTGAGTGGAAAAGGTCAGGCCCCATCTAGTGTTTGAACGTTTATAAAGCAAGACCAGAAGACACATTCAAATGTCAGACAACGTTCGAACGCCCCTAAAGCAAAATAGAAGACAACGTTCGAACGTCGATTCACATTCGTACGTCTTCCTGCAGAGTAGTTGGTTTTTATGGGCGGCATACACTATTCACTCATCCTCTCTTATCTTCTTATTTCGCCCCCTCCCCTTCCTTGCCTATAAATACTCCCATGTTGGCAGCTTGAGGGAGAGCATTCTTCCTCTTATAGAGAAAAGGGGTGTAAAATCCTTCTCTTGTAGAGTAGAGTAAAAAGCTAGTTTTTGTACATCTCTTGTTTATGTTTTCATTTTGCATTTGTATCAACTATGATGGAGGCGTAGACTCCCCTTGTAGTTGAAGTCTTTTATTTATTTATGTTAAGTCTTTACATTTATGTTGTGACAACCATGATGGAGGCTTAGACTCCCCTTGTAATTGTACTTGCTTTTATTTACAAGAATCAAGAGAGATAGCTCATCTTTTGGTTGTGGTGGAAACCCTCCAAAAGTAACTAGCCTTCTTGAACTTTTATTGTTCATGTATTGCACTTCCATTGCTTGAGCATCCTTCTTTCTTAGAAGAGTGAAACTCTTCTACTTTTCTAGAGCCTTACCAAAGCCGTGAAGGGTGGAACGTGATTCACTTATTCTTCATTGAAGATAACCTCTTTATTTAGTTTGCTTCACTTAGTAGCTTCTCTACTTTGAGGGATCAGTATCACTCACTTTTCTAGTTTTGCCAAGGCCATGAAAAGTGAGTAGTTCCTCATTCACTCTTTAGTAAGAGGTGATGAATATGTAAAAATTATCTGGAAGTTATGTTTATGCTTTAATGCTTTTTACTCCACTTGCTCACTGGAAGATTGAATGCATCTAGTAAAGTTGTGGAACTTTTTATAACCAAGGGCTCCCTCTATGATACGGATGACTCCTGTATAGAAAGACCTGTTGGTTCAAGCCAAGCACCCCGGCTACCTCTTCATGACAACCTTTCAATCTCCACAATTATTGCGCTTTATTCAAAGAATGGACCATTAATGCCATGATTTGATGCCTTGTAGAAACACTTGCTTGTTTGTAGACGGGTTAAGTTCAACACAAACAATTCTTGTAAACTTCTAGAAAGGCATCGGAATCATATGCTTAATCTTACAATCCATCTTTATCTTCCGATTAACTTGCTGTTGACACGGGAGTTAATTGAGTTATAAAGCACAAACATAATAAACCAGATAGTCAATTACATGTCCTGATCTTCAAACTAAAGAGTGGTTGTTATCTTTGCTAATTTATCTTATATTTTGTCTAGAAAAACTCTTCAAAAGAATCTTCTATTCTATTCAAGAAACCCCACCACTCCAAACTCTCAAAATTTTTCAGTCACTTGGTATTTGTTATTGTTTACTTCAAAACACCAGTCATAGTTCCCTATGGATTCGACTCTAGACTTAATGGGGTTATTACTACAACTTGACCATCTACACTTGAGTGTACATATTTCGGATCAAGTTACCAGGGTGCCCCTTGCCTGGGAGTCTATATCACCATGGGAGTTTACACTGCCACAGGAGTCCCGTGAGTTTACACCCCCATAGGAATCCCAGGAGGAAGTATATTGCACCACTACTCTCGCATTCTCAATGCATAATGCCTCCACCCACCATGAGGCAAACATAGACACTATCTTGAGAAAACCTAACGTTCGTAAAAAGCTCCATAGGCCTCGGGAGAGACCACACTCTGAGACTAGAGGTGCCCGACTCCTTTGTGCCTACTCCACAGGAGCCCACCATGCCCTCACTACCATCTATTGTACCATGTTAGAGACTATGCATGGATGGGTCCTCCACCAGTGAGGGTAGCAGCGCAAGAGTACTATTGATCAACACCTATGGCACTCCACTTAAATACACCATCTCCCTCCACTTTGCAACATCCAACAACCAACTTGAATTTAAGGCCCTCATATCACACTTGAATGCTGCACCAGCACATTAGGGAATGAAATTGGAGAGGCTTGGAACAAAGCAAGAATGTTCGAACGCCAACTAATATTCGAACGTCCATTTGAACTATGATAAAACCAGCTTGCTGAGAGTGTGTTGCAATCAAGCACCAGGACCCAGAGATACTTGAGTCCCACATTCAAAGGCCAACTAATGTTCGAACGTCCACTTGAGTTGATTGAAGGCCAGACTGATGAAACATGGGGTGCTACAACAAGGAAGAAAGTGCACTTGAATACCACGTTCAAATGCCATTCAACGTTCGAACGTCCCTTGGAATCATTTGAAAAACAAACTTCTGCATAAAGTGTGGAAATGAATTTCACAAAAGACCACTTGAGTAGAAAAGGTCAGGCCCCATTTGGCATTTGAACGATTTTAAAGCAAGACCAGAAGACACGTTTGAACGTCAGACAACGTTCAAATGCCCCTAAAGCAAAACAGAAGAAAACGTTCGAATGTCGATTCATGTTCGAACGTCCTCCTACAGAGTAGTTGGTTTTCATGGGCAACATACAATATTCACTCATCCTCTCTTATCTTCTTGTTTCCCCCTCCCCATCCTTGCCTATAAATACTCCCATGTTGGGAGCTTGAGTGAGAGCATTCTTCCTCTTTTAAAGAAAATGGGTGCAAAATCCTTCTCCTGTAAAGTAGAGTAAAAAGCTAGTTTTTGAACATCTCTTGTTTATGTTTTCATTTTGCATTTGTATCAACCATGATGGAGGCGTAGACTCCCCTTGTAGTTGAAATCTTTTATTTATTTATGTTAAGTCTTTACGTTTATGTTGTGACAACCATGATGGAGGCTTAGACTCCCTTTGTAGTTGTATTTGCTTTTATTTACAAGTATCAAGAGAGATAGCTCATCTTTTGGTTGTGGTAGAAACCCTCCAAAAGTAGCTAGCCTTCTTCTAATTTTATTGTTCATGTATTTCACTTCTATCGCTTGAGCATCCTTCTTTCTTAGAAGAGTGAAACTCTTCCACTTTTTTAGAGCTTTACCAAAGCCGTGAAGGGTGGAACGTGATTCACTTATTCTTCATTGAAGATAAACTATTTGTTTAGTTTGCTTCACTTAGTAGTTCCTCTACTTGGAGGGATGAGTTTCACTCACTTTTCTAGCTTTGCCAAGGCCATGAAAAGTGAGTAGTTCCTCATTCACTCTTTAGTAAGAGGTGATGAATATGTAAAGATAATCTGGAAGTTATGTTTGTGCAACTCTTTTATGCTTGAATACTTTATATTCCACTTACTCATTGGAAGATTGAATGCATCTAGCAAAGTTGAGGTACTTTGTATAACCAAGGGCTCCCTCTATGATACGAATGACTCCTGCATAAAAAGACTCGTTGGTTCAAGGCAAGCACCCCAGCTAGATCTTCATGACAACCTTCCAATCTCCATCATTATCACGCTTTATTCCAGGAATTGACCATTAATGTCATGGTTGGATGCCTTGTAGAAACACTTGCTTGTTTGTAGACGGGTTAAGTCTCGGCACAGACAATTCTTGTAAACTTCTAAAAAGGCATCGGAATCATGTGCTTAATTCTTATAATCCATCTTTATCTTCTGATTAAATTGTTGTTGACACGGGAGTTAATTGAGTTATAAAGCACAAACGTAATAAACCGGATAGTCAATTACATGTCCTGATCTTCGAACTAAAGAGTGGTTGTTATCTTTGCTAATTTATCTTATATTTTGTCTAGAAAAACTCTTGAAAAGAATCTTCTATTTTATTCAAGAAACCCCAGCACTCCAAACTCTCAAAATTTCTTGTCACTTGGTCTCTATTATTGCTTACTTCAAAACACCAATCATAGTTTCCTGTGGATTTGACTCCGGACTTAACCGGATTATTACTACAACTTGACCACCTGCACTTGGGTGCACACATTTCGGATCAAGTGAAATTTTTGGCACCATTGCTAGGGAACCATAAAAGGTGTTTATAGTATAAGGTAAAAAGACCTCATTTTTTGTATATAAATTTGTTTTACTGTGTATAAAGTTGTTTTAATTACTTTTATGTCTGAAAATGCTCCTCACTATCAAAATTTGCCTACAGAATCTTCTGGGTCTGCGAATCAACTTGAACCACTTTCACCTAGATCAGTAGCAAACTCTTGTGAAAGTAAAATGGCGAATGGTGAGAGACAAGAAGAAACTCCTGTAAGAGAAGGGGAAGTGTCTAACATTCGAACTCTGAGGGATTACTTAAATCCCACAAGAAATAATGTCCCCTCTTGTTTTATCTTTCCTGAAGATGCACCCCCCTTTACTGTAAAGATGGAGACACTTCAACTACTCCCTCAATTCCGTGGACTCAAAACAGAAAAATCATATTTGCACATAAAAGATTTTGAGGAAGTATGTGGAACTTTTCAAGACAATTCTGAACTGGCCAATATAAAACTTTTTCCTTTTCCCTTTTTCCTTAAGGGATAAAGCTAAACAATGGCTAAATTCTTTAAAAACTCTTTCAATACCTAACTGGCAGGCACTATAGAATGAATTTTTCAGAAAATTTTTCCTCTACACCGCACTAATGCATTTAAAAGACAAATCATGAAATTATTGGTTAAAGAAGGGGAAACTTTTTCCAAAGCTGGGAAAGATTCAAAGATCTTCTCCAGTCCTGTCGACACCATGCTTTTGAGAATTGAACTTTGATAGGATTTTTCCATTATTCCTTGCCTAGTAGACTACGCCAGTTTGTCAAAATGATGGCTCAAGGAGAGTTTATAGGAAAAAGTCCGGAGGAGGCATTCGATTTCTTTGACACCATATCTAATAGTTCTCAGATGTGGGACTCTGGACCTCCTACCACTGTTGAAGCCAAGTCATCTACTTCCCAAGGGGGTAAGTATGTCTTGAGAGATAACGATGACCTAAGAGCAAAAATGTCCACCCTGTCTCGAAAGCTTGAAGCTTTAGAGATGAAAAAGGTTCATCAAGTTGATGTTAGCTCTCCCACAGAACAAGTGTGTGGGATCTGTGCACTGACAGGACACCCTACTAGGGAGTGTCCTACCATTCCGGCATTCAAGGAGGTTCTGTTGGAACAAACAAATCTTGTCTCCAATTTCAACAAGTCTTACTCCAACCCATACTCTGAAACATATAATCTAGGATGGCGGAACCACCCAAATTTCAGTTGGAGAAATACACAGCCAACTCTCATCAACCAACAACAAGGTTCGCACCCACTACCTCAAGGACCTCCCATATACCAACAAGGTTTACACCCACCACCTCAAGAACCTCCAACATACCAACCATACCAACCACCACAAAAGAGGAAACTTGAGGATACTTTGAATCAATTTATGCACACCCAAATGAACTACAACAATAGTTCCACTCATGCTTTTACTGATTTCAAAGCACAGACCACTCAATCTTTCGAGGATCTTAAAAGCCACATCCAAAAATTGACCCAATCCATGACCACACATGAAAAGGGCAAGTTTCCTGCCTAACCAAAACCACCACAAGGCCAATTTCAGTGGAAAATCCCGCAATCATGGAAACTCCAAGAGCCCAAGGGCAAGTTGTCACTACACTAAGAAGTGGCAAGGTGATTGACAAGACTATCAAAGACATAATACTTCCAAAGCTAAAACCTAAGTCAATCCACCAATTACAGTTGAGCCTGAATGTGAGAAATAAGAGGAACCTGAGCCCATGATTGAACAAGAACCAGAGCCATCAAGGGAAGAATAACCCTTGTGTTCTATTCCTGCTCCTTTTCCTCGTAGACTCAAAACTGCAAAAAAGTTGAATAATCAGCTAGAAATTTATGAGCTCTTCAAGCAAGTAAAAATCAACATCCCACTTCTGGATGCAATCAAACAGGTTCCATCTTATTGCAAGTTTCTAAAAGACTTGTGCACAGTCAAGAGAAGCCAAAATATTCAAAAAAGAGTCTTCCTAACAAAGCATGCCAATGCCTTGCTTCAACACAAAACCCTTCCAAAATACAAAGATCCAGGGTGTCCAACTGTGTCATGTGTCATTGAAAATTTCAGAATCAAATAAGCACTATTACACCTTGGAGCAAGTGTCAATTTGCTCCCATTTTCTGTTGGCCAGCAGTTGGGTCTGGGAGAACTCAAACCTACGAGTGCCGCACTTTAGTTGGCAGACAAATCTGTTAAAATTCCTAGGGGTATTGTTGAAGATGTACTTGTCCAAGTGGACAACTTTGTATTCCCTGTTGACTTCATCATCCTCGATACTCAGCCAGCAAAATATTCAGAGAACTTAATTCCCGTTATTCTTGGTCGACCCTTCCGAGCAACTTCAAATGCACTAATCAATTGTAGGAATGGGGTCATGAAATTAACCTTTGGGAATATGACTCTTGAGCTGAATATTTTCAATGTTGTCAAACACCCACGAAATGACAAAGAAGAAAAAGAAAAAAGTTCCATTAAGTCTTTGATTCAAGACCATCTGAATAACACATTCTGTGAAAATTCCACTAAACTTTCTTTGTCAGAATCCATCACATCTGAAACAAAAGATGATGATCCAAAGAATTGTCCGACTCATGCTATTAATACATGGACCTCCAAATTTGAGAAACTTTTGCCAAGTGGCACAAATCCACTTTCATCAAGTGTCAAGCCACCAAAGCCTGAATTGAAACCTCTCCCATCTGACCTCAAATATGCATTCCTAGGAGAAGACGAGTCGTACCCAGTGGTAATTTCATCTAAGCTCACATACTTGCAAGAGTCTAAACTAATTGAAGTTCTTAAAAGCCACAAAACCACCATTGGGGGGACCATCGCTAATTTGAAAGGTATAAACCCGTTAATCTGCAATCATACTATATACTTGGATGTAACGCCCCAAAACCCACCTTGGACGGCATTAAAATCTATAAACCATTTACATCATGAGAGCAACTAGATAATTTTATCATTAAAGAAATTTCATCCATCAAATATAACATTTACAATATTATCCCAAAATAATAGGCCAACCATGGCCATTACATCCCAAAAGAATGTGATTGATAATGATAATTACATCCCAAAAGAATCACATTTAAACTTGCAGCAGAATAACAAAAGGCCAGTCTTTACAAAATCTCAAAAGAAATTTCCTAGTCTAGCACCTAGGAGAGTATAACTCTAGGCATCCACCTCAGGATCCATG
This sequence comes from Ilex paraguariensis, assembly GCA_963454935.2. Lineage (NCBI taxonomy): Eukaryota > Viridiplantae > Streptophyta > Magnoliopsida > Aquifoliales > Aquifoliaceae > Ilex > Ilex paraguariensis. The sequence continues at coordinate 44,507 of CAUOFW020001018.1, read as the reverse complement.
AGCCCATCTAATGGAGCTTCCCAATGTGTCAGCTCCTCAACCTTGAGCTCTTCCTCTAGACCACAATCTGAAAAATATAGTTTGTAGGGGGTGAGCACAAAGCTCTGCAACAACATTCTCCCAAACTCATACAAGGTTTAGAAAGCATGTAAAAACAAGTCGGTCTCATTTTTCAAATATCATATATTAATTTTTGAAAGAAAACAGAAATATTTTAATAGATCTCCAGTTTACACAATAGCAATAATTTAAATGAACAGTAAAATAAATTTCCAAACAATAAACCATTTCTAACCCTAAGACATTTTCCACAAGTTCTTGTAGAGTCCCATACCTCCACAAGCTATTATAGGAAACTAGTTCCACACAATAAACATGTTCTCATGTATGTTGGTTACTTCCCATGAATCTATACAACGACTCTACCTCGTTCACCCAACCATAACCACACAAACCACTTTAGGAAGGGCGTATACCATCTCCTATGGCATTGACGAATCCTTACCAAGAAAGGTATACCCACCCTCAGCCTCAAACTTACGTGAACAATAGTGGTTGCTCTCACAAACAACAAACTATTACAAGTGTTAGGAAACCATCTCACCCCAACTAGGATAGACTAACCTCTAACACTCTACAGTAGTGCTCGAATGCAATTCAAGTCCATCACAACAACCATACAAGAGATACAATTCCAACCAAATTCTCAAATCATAAGTAAATCCAAAATTCTTAAATTTCACAACTTGCATTACAAGAGCACAATTGAAAAAAATAATCAAGAGATCATCACAAATACTATTTCTTGTTTAATACACAGCACTAGAGTTTTGAAATCAAGAATAATTGAACATTAAGAAGAAAAATCTATTTTTCTCAAAAATTAGGGTTTTTATGGCCATCAAACTATAAATATCTTCAAAAAATGGTGATACTTGTAGAAACTTCAAGGAACAAGTATTTCATAGCATATATTTAAGATTTAGAAGCAAAACATGTATATATATAAACCCTAGCCTCAATGGACAAGAATGGAAGAAACCCTTACCTTTCTCCTTGGCTTTGGTGTGAAGGACAAGAAGATTTGATCTTGAATCACCCTTAAAATTCTTGTTTTCCCTTTCTCTCTTCCTCTCTAAGTCTTTCTATTAGGGTTCTAAGAGGTGTGGGGTGAGAGTGGTGTGAAAGAATGGGAGCAAATGGAGCAAAAAATGGGGTTTTAAAAGCAAAAAATCCTAATTTTTTTAACTATCTACTGGTAGTTTGTATCGAGCTATCGGTAGTTCGGATCCACTAGTAACTTACTACCTATTGAGCTATAGGTAGTTCGGATCTACTGGACATTTACTACCTGTTAACTACCGGTAGTTCGGATCTATTGGACATTTACTACCTATTGACTACTAATAGTTCAGATCCACTGGACAGCGTACTACCGGTAGGTCCTGTCCAAATTTGTCTATTTCCTCTATTTTTCATTTCAAACCCATTCCAAACCCTTCCAAATCCAACCCAAGCTTATTCAACATGCTTTTGTACATCAAACATAGTTGGTACAAGTTCTATTACAACGATTTCATATTTTTGCAAGCTAAACTAAGTTTTAACTACTATTTCCTCGAATTTCCATATTAACATTTCCAAAAGAAGTAATAACTTGCGACATATACCTACATACATATATAAAGATAAAAGGGTGGGGTTTACACTGGAAGAGGATTCAAAACCCTCTCGTCAAATGTAGCGACGACTAAACTCTCACATGAAGGAAGTTATGAAAATTGAAGTGCTTAAACTCTTAGATGTAGGGATAATCTTTCCCATCTCAAATAGTAAATGGGTTAGTCCAACTCAAGTGGTGCCCAAAAAGTCTAGGGTCACAGTGGTCAAAAATGAAGCCAACGAACTAGTACCAACTAGAGTCGTCACAGGATGGCAGATACATATTGACTATCAAAAACTCAATTTGGTGACTAGGAAAGACCATTTCCCTCTTCCCTTTCTTGACTAGGTTCTAGAGAGAATTGCAGGCCATGAATTTTACTGTTTCCTGGATGAGTATTCTGGATACAATCAAATTGAGATAGCACTCAATGACCAGGAGAAAATCACATTCACATGCCCCTTCGGCACTTTTGCATTCAAAAGGATGCCATTCGGGCTTTGTAACGCTCCTACAACATTCCAAAGATGCATGCTGAGTCTGTTCAGTGACATGGTCAAAAAAATTTTGGAAGTATTCATAGATGACTTCTTTGTTTATGGGGACTCATTTGATTTATGTTTGACCAACCTAGAAAAGGTATTAATAAGGTGTAAAGAGACCAATCTGGTGCTTAATTGGGAAAAATGTCATTTCATGGTAACATAAGACATTGTCATCGGTCACATTGTGTCATCTGAGGGCATGAAAATTGACAAGAAAATAGATCTGATTGAAAACTTGCCTGCTCCCAAGACTGTAAAGGATGTCCAATAATTTCTGGGACAAGCAGATTTTTACAAGAGATTCATAAAAGATTTCAGTACCATAGCAAAACCCATGTGTCATCTCCTAAGTCAGGACATAATTTTTGATTGGAGTGAAGCATGTTAGAAAGCTTTTGATAAGCTTAAAGGCATGTTAATTTCTACCCCAATAATGCAACCACCTGACTAGACTCTACCATTTGAACTCATGTGTGATGCAAGTGATTACGCTATAGGTGTTGTGTTAGGACAACGAAAAGATAAGAAACCATATGTGATTTACTATACAAGCAAGACTTTGAATAAAGCTCAAATGAATTACTCCACCACTAAAAAAGAATTGCTTGTTGTGGTTTTTGCTTTGGAGAAATTTCGTTCTTATCTCGTCGGTTCTTTTATTGTTGTATTTACTGACTATGCCGCACTAAAATTTTTGCTCACAAAGAAAATGCTAAGCCTAGACTCTTAAGATGGATACTCTTACTTCAAGAGTTTGACCTGGTCATTAAGGATAAAAAGGGTGTTGAGAATGTGGTGGCGGACCTTTTGTCCAGATTAACTTATGAATTTCACAAGGATAGACTGCCGATCAATGAGAAATTCCCTGATGAACAACTGTTCATGATTGATGAGACTCCATGGTACGCTGATATTGCTAACTTCTTGGCTACTCGAACACTCCCTCCATCTTTCACCCCCATGGATAAAAAGAAATTCCTGAGGGAGGTTCGTAACTTCTTTTGGGAAGATCCATATGTATTTAAGTACTATAAGGATCAAATCATAAGACGTTGCATCCCCGCTTAGGAAAGCAGACAGGTAATAACCTTTTGTCATTCTGAAGCATGTGGTGGACACTTCTCCTCAAGAAAAACTGCTGCAAAAATCTTGTAGTGTGGATTTTACTAGCCCACACTTTTCAAAGATGTTCATGCCTTCTGTTTAATTTGCAATATATGCTAAAGGTTGGGAAGTATTTCGAAAAGAAGCATGCTGCCCTTAAACCTAATTCTTGTGATTGAAATTTTTGACTATTGGGGCTTCGATTTTATGGGACCATTGCCCCCTTCCTTTGGTTATCTATACATAATAGTGACCATAGACTATGTATCTAAATGGGTTAAGGCAATTCCATGCCGAAATAATGATCGCCAAACGGTAATAAAATTTTTGAAAAAAAATATTTTGTCCCGGTTTGAAATTTTGAAATCAATCATAAGTGATGGGGTTGCTCATTTTTTGCAATCGCCCTTTCTGGAATTTAATGAAAAAATATTTCATTTTTCACAAAATTGCAACCCCTTATCATCCACAGACTAGTGGACAGGCTAAATTGGCTAATCGAGAGATCAAATTAATTTTGAAAAAATAATAAATCCAGACCGCAAAGATTGGTCGTTAAGACTAACTGATGCACTATGGGCATATCGCACTGCATTTCAAACAATTTTGGGCATGTCTCCCTATCGATTAGTTTATGGAAAGCCTTGTCACCTACCAGTGGAATTGGAACATAGGGCATAATGGGCCATTAAAGCAATGAACAGTGACCTGGACTAGGTTGGACTTTCAAGAAAATTACAAATTAATGAACTTAAGGAGTTGAGAAATGAAGCATATGAAAATGCTAAAATTACAAAATCTAGGATGAAAATTTTTCATGACAAAAACATCGTGCGGAAGTCTTTTGAACCTTCTCAAAAAGTCCTGTTGTTTAATTCAAGACTCCGCCTCTTCCCTGGTAAGTTAAAATCTAGATGGACTAGACCTTATATTGTCAAAAAGGTGTTTGAACATGGAGTAGTGGAAGTGGAAAATCCATCGAACAGTAATATCTTTACTATTAATGGACAATGGTTGAAATTATTTTTGGAGAACTTTGTCAAAAATGTGGAGACCATTCTTTTAATGGGTCCTAAACATCGCTTCGAGAAAAGCGTCTACCAACACAAAAAGGGGCCGAGTCAAGGAAAACCCCGTCTAACCCGAACCACACCACTGCCTTTATAAGGCCCCACCCCCTTTTCCTCTATTTCCATGCACTTTTGTCCCTTTCCCCTCTTCTTCTTCTTCTTCTTCTTCTTCTTATTCTTTGATGTTCATGACTTTTTGTAAATGTGACACAACCCCAACAGCCCCATGACCATACTACCCGAAGACCCAGTCCTTTGTCTTATGATTTGTGTGTGTTTACTCTATTTGTACATGGCTATACTTCTTCTATCTGCACTCAAAATCAAGGGTTTTCATCCTAGCAAAAACCTAGATCTGCAACGAGATGTTTGATTTGTGTATTTTGCTTGTAAGTTTCAGCAATGAACAAGATCTCTACCGTTCAACCTCATCTCCAAAGCTCACCATGTAGGTGAACTCAAAACATTGCGGACAATGTTTAGTTTAGGTTGGGGGGTGAGAACTACAGTTCATATGTGCCCATAGAAAATTTTTAAATCTGTGTTGTTGTTGTCGTTTTTCTTGATCAAATTGTGTACCGTATTTTGATTACCATGTTTTGTATTTTGATGGTTATGTTTGTGAGTCATCTCTGATCGTCTTTGTGACTGGCAGACATTAAAGAACCAGATAGTGAGTCTTAAAGCATAGAAAGCATGGATGTTAAAAATTTTTGGTTTAGTCTGGGAGTTCTACGAACTTTTCCTTCTAATGTGTATACTGTGATCATGAGAAAAGCAAGATTGGTGTATCCTGACACACCATCCTATTCTGGTACTCTGCTTAACCGGTTTGTGAGAGAGAAAATTGGGAGAGTTACTGGTTGTTCAAAAGGCACAGAGACAGATGAAGACTCAAATTAGATTTCTTTTTAAACTATGGAAAAATGTATTTTGTTGGGGATGAAAGCCAAAGGTCCAAATTTTGTAAAAAAAAGTGTAAAAATTCTTTTTGTTTTGTACAAACTCTTTTGACTGAAATGAAAATATAGGCTAAGTAAGGAGTGTCCCAAAATACCAACCTGAAGCGTGGGTAGGGACTTATCCTGAGATGCCATGAATTTTTGGTTCAAACTTGTGTGTTTTGTCGTCTTTTATTGTATAGTGTAATGCAGATTTTTTTTTTTTTGAGTTTGATTCAACGTTCGAACGCCAAGTGACGTTCGAACGTCACTTGCTTACAGTACTCAGCCTCTGATGAAGTCTCTAATGAAAACAAAAAGTACTGGGAGCTCAGTCCGTTTGAACGCCAATAGCACGTTCGAAATACATAAGCTTACAGTACTTTGGTCTCTGACAGAACTCAAAAGTGCTGGGAGCTCACCACGTTCGAACGACATGAACGTTCGAATGTTCCTCCTCAGACTATAAAAGCCTGGACCGTCTTCTCCAGTTCAAAATCCCAAAAAAACCTCCAAAATCCTCCAAAACTTAGAACCCCTTTTCACCCCCCAACCCTCAAAACTCCACCCATTCCTTAATTCTACCTAAAATCGACCATCCCAAACTCATTTTCACATCCAAAATCATCATCTTCACAAGAAAACTCAAGATTTTCACACCCTCTCAAGCTCAAAATTGAGAAAACACCATGCCTAGGGTCAAGCTTCCTGCCAGGCGCAATCAACCAGTAAACCAGGAACCTATCTTTGTAGAATAAGTCATTAAGGAAAGAGAGGGGAGGCAAAGGATGAAGAGGTATGATTGAACAAGGTTTCCCCGTACACTCAAAGCCGAAAGGTATGAGAATTTCTTTCAAAACCATGCTATAGTCTATAAGAGAGATGTTGTTATGAATTTGCAGAATTGAGAATTTTGGAGGAAATAGAGAAGAGGGAATGGGTGTGGTTTTTGAGGAATGGTGGGGATGCCGTTGTTGACTTGGTGAGGGAGTTCTACCCCAACGTCGAGATCATCAACAGCACCATCCGAACATACGTAAGAGGCACCCACATCGATGTGGATGAGGCATATATTTTGGAAGTAAGGAAAGAGGTGCCTCGGGTGCAAAACCCATCTTACCCGCCAAAAAAGAATGTTGTGTTCGATAGGGTTGGGAAGGAATTGATAGGGATGGCTGATTTTTCATGGGGAGGAAGGAGATTTTTGAAACAAGGGGAGCTCACTGATAAATACAAGATGCTAAACTTGATTACGGTGTCTAACCTAGCCCCCAAAGGAAGGAAAAATGAGATTTTGGCTGAAATGGCTTGCTTGCTCTATGCACTGGGAAGAGGGCATAGCATCGATCTCCCCTCATTGATACTGAGTGAAATGAATAAGGGGTGTGATGCGAAGAGGAGTGCACTCCCTTTTGGCACTTTGGTGACTGAGATATGCATTGATAATGGGGTCAGGGTGAGCCCTGAAATAGAAGTTCAAAAGCCAATGGGGCCACTAAACAAAGGCTCCTTCAAAAGAAGCCAAGGGTATAGGGGCACCCCAACGGCAAGACAAGAGGTGCCACCGACCCGGGGAGTTGATGAGGTACAAGATGAGCTTGATGCAAAGGAGGAGAGGGAGTTAGAAAGAGAGCATATGTAGACTCAGGAGGAGGCAGGCACCACCACCAATAGATCACTAAGAGAGATTATGCTTGGCATCGAGGCCAACCAAGACAAGATTCTCCGACAGTAGGAGGAGATTCTTGGTTATTTGAGGGGTGGGCCTAGTGGTGCTAGTAGACCTGGTGGTGCCAGTGGACCTGGTAAAGTTGGTGGAGATGGAGGAGAGGATTGAGATGATTATTTCTATTCTTGAGGGGGAATGGTTGATTTCTGTTCTTGTTTGGGGTTGTTTGTTGTTTCTTCTTTGAATAAGTTTCTAGGAAATTTTTGTACTATTGTGGAGGGGTTTCTTCTTTATAATTCTTGTGGATGTTTGTTTTTTTGTGATTTTTGGGGATATTTTGTAGATGATGGTGGATATTTGTGATTATTGTGGATATTTGTACTTATGGGGATGTTTATTTCTTTTTAGAGTTGATTGTGGATAGTTGAAGTTATGTTTTGAATGGATGAATTGAATCATTGACATTATTGTAGACACATCATCCTTTGTGGAATGAATGATTCAGTTTATCTCTCTTATTTGTTTAAAATGCATGTATAGGATTAGCACTTTAATTCTTGTTAATAAATAATGAAACAGATGTGGATGTTAAGATTGCTTGTGAAAATGACTAAGCACATGATTGGTTTGACACCTTAACTTAACAACCATGACGTAAAACCTCAATTTTTTTGGAACCTTAATACTATCTCTATGATTTAATTGTCAAATGTACACCAGGATTTGCTATTCTTGAGGTACACAATGATCAGACTTGAAAATGGAATCGCTATATGAACAACATTCCTCAAAACACCTGACATAATTAGTGGAGATGACAATGAAAACCATGGTAAGTCTTGAGTTTTACAGTGCTTTTTGAGAGGATATCAACAATTACTCAAAGTAAGCTCTTTCACTTCTGAGTTCTTTCAATAATCTCATTAACCTTGCTTTGATTAACACAACTAAAGTGATTTATTTTCATATCCCACAGGGGACTTTTGCATACATATACATATGCACATACTTGAGAAAGGATCTTAGACCATCTTTGGATCGACTTTGAGCCTTAACTAATTCTTTTACAAAAGTATGTCCCTAGTCAGCCATGCTTAAGCCTTAAATGAATGAATTCATTTCCAAAAAAAAAAACTCGTGTGATGACCAAGCCACAAAAGCATATATTTACCATACCTTGCTATCTAATTTCTTGCACCCTCTTGCAAATCAATATGATACAAAAATGCAAGAAAAATAGAAAAGATAATGGTGGAAACTATTCAATAAAAGGAAAATCGGTGGAAACAGCTGAAAGAGAAAAGATACTGTGAGACAGGAATTGCCAAGAAAGTGAAAAATGGAGAAAATAAAAAAAAATCCCATTCCCAGGCAAAATATCGAGAAGTTAGAAGGAGCTGTGACATTGCGTAAAAAGATAGCTTTTGATCACCATTGACATCATTTCTTTAGCCACTGAACTCTGGCCCCATTGCAACATACAAAAAGCCCTAGGTGATCTCAAGTGTGATGCATATGTATGTTGTCTACTACAAGTGGCGTGTGTTAACTAGAATTTTTTTATTTGCGTCAATATTTTTCCATGAGAATATGCCAAAGTAAGGTCTGGTTCCTCAAAACTTCACTCCTATACTAATTGTGCATGAGATTTTTTAATTGGCCATCTTCTGATCACATGCCCTTTGAGAGATAAGTCACTATAATCAGAGCGATTTGTTTTGCTGAGAGCATTCCGAGAAAGGTTTGTGAAATCAAAGCTATCCATGGAAGGTGGGAAAAGGGAAATGATTGTTATATACCAGTTCTTGTTTCTAAAATGACATTCCTATTACTCAGGGAATTCCAAATGCTAATGTAACAGGTGCTAATTTTTGCATAGAATGGGCACCAATGGAAAAGAAATATAGGGGATAAGTCACGATTGATGGTTGAGTGTCCCAACGCCATGATGCTAATTCATTTTTAGTCAACAACCTCACATACACATTTGTTCAACTGAAATTTGTGGGTAGCTTCACTGAAAAGCCTCACGAGACAACACTCATCCACTACGGTAAACCTAGCAGTTCAATGACTTGTTGCATAAGCTAAATGTAATCGGATGACCTGCGAAAAAGGCATTAGAAATAGATTTGTATTTTATTTATGTTATATTACTAGAGACCAGCAATATTTAGGTTGGGGTGTGATTAGTACTTAAATGTAGCATATTATTATGCCTTTTTAGGAGTAATTGTATTTTGATGGAGTTCAAGTAAGGATATTTCAGGTTCCAAAGTGAACAAGGGCTCGAGGGCAACAAAAGTCACACTAGAATGTCACACCAACACATTAGGGAATGAAATTGGAGAGGCTTGGAACAAGGCAAGAATGTTTGAACGCTAACTAACATTTGAACGTCCATTTGAACTATGACAAAACTAGCCTACTGAGGCACAGTGTGTTGCAGTCAAGCACCAAAACCCTGAGGTACTTAAGTACCACGTTCGAACGCCAACTAGCATTCGAACGTCCACTTGAGTTGGTAAAAGGCCAGACTGATGAAACATGGCGTGTTTGCAGCAAGCAAGGAAGAAAGTGCACTTGAGTACCACGTTTGAATGCCATTCAACGTTCGAATGTCCCTTGGAATCATTTGAAGAACAAACTTTTGCATAGAGTGTGGAAATGAACTTCACAGAAGGCCACTTGAGTGGAAAAGGTTAGGCCCCATCTGGCATTCGAACATTTATAAAGCAAGACCAGAAGACACGTTTGAACGTCAGACAACGTTCGAACGCCCCTAAAGCAAAACAGAAGATAACGTTCAAACGTTGATTCACGTTCGAATGTCCTTCTGTAGAGTAGTTGGTTTTCTTGGGTGGCCTACACTATTCATTCATCCTCTGTTATTGCTTGGTTATTTTTTTTGTTATCCCTAACCCCTAAATATCATCCCTCAAAACGTATATTGTATGTGGATGGAGGGGAGTGTCACTCTCCCTTTAAGTAGTGTCAAAAGAAAGGGACAAGGAGATGGGGAAATGGGATAATGGAAATGTGTTATGTGTATGAAGAAAAATGCTCCCCAAGCGCAAGGAAATTTTTGTGGATCGTGTTTTACTTGGAAAAGTCTTCCAAGGTCATCTCCTCAGGAAGGAAAGTTCTAGTGTGGTGAAGGTGATTTTGTGAAAAAAGAAAGTGTAAAATCTTGTAGTTGGTTTTGGTGAGTTTTGTTCTTAATGAAAATGCAAGAAAAGAAGTGTTGGCTAATTCAAAGAGGTCATTCCAATGGAAATCCCAACTCAACTCGAAACCTTCCTCCAATAGTGCATAGATGAACAATTGATTTGTGGGAAGCTAGGGATGAAATGGTGAGGATCCAAGCATAAACCGTGACCAGACCTACGGAATGTCAAAGACTCACAACCTCATCCACCCTCAACCTAGTCAAACTGAATCATCATACACCGAGAGGAGGAAAGAAAATGAGTTGAAATGAAAAACCTAAGAGAAGTTCTCCCTTGAATTAGCCAACTAAAAATCTAGCTACTCATGAAAGCAAGAAGAAAATGCATAATGTAAAGAGACATAATGGAGAAATGAAGATTAGAACTTAAACTAACGCAAGAAATCGTAAACTAAGAAGAAAAATATTCAATACCCATTTTAAAACAAGAAATGAAGACAACTTAACATAACAATGGTGAAATGTAAAAAGCAAGACTAAACTTGAAATGAACTTGAAATAAATGACATTAAGGTGCAAGGATTAAAGATTACAAAAGTATCAAAGCTTACTACAACAGAAATGGAGAAGAAAATACAAAAATATAAATTTCTATTACACTATTCATCATCTTCCTCCTTGGAGCTTTCTAAGCTTAGGTAGCCACCCCTTCAAATGTGAGTGGAATGCTGAATATATGGTGAAGACTTGATGCCTTTTCGTCCATGAGGCTTCCCTAGCCTGTGTGTGCAGACCTCCCATCAATAAGAGGTGATTTTAATGGCTTGGCAGGCTAGGAGAGTGTTTAGCCTGCAACCATTATGGCTGCCCCCTTCTCTCCCATCCTTATCAATGTCATTGCCTTCAAAGTATTCTCCTAGGGTGTAGGGGACATGTAAATATGTAGGGGATGTTAGGGGACAAGTGGAAGAATCAATGGTGGGACCCCCAAACAAGTGGAGCATGAGTTGTAGGCATTCTGGACATTCTGCGCAAAACCTTCCAGAAGGTCGATTTCAGTAGGCAGAACCTTCCGGAAGGTCTTTTAGAAGGTGATAGCTCAGGACCACTTTTAGTAAAATTGTCATAACTTTTCTTCCAACCATTGGATTGAGCTACAATTTTGACACAATACAGAAGACATCTAGATCTACAACTTTCATGTTTTGCATGTTTTTTGATTCGAAGTGGATCATGGTAAAACATGGTAGCAACAGCGGTACTATGTCAAGACCTTGGGAAACCAGTGGGCTAAACCTTCCGGAAGGTTTTCTTGGTTTCTTCACCTTCCAAGCCTCCCTACCCTCATTCAATGTTTCCATATCTTCACCACACATTCACACTTAGTTGTAAAGCTCTAAAAGCCATCATTTATGCTATAATTACCTACAACATCAAAATTTCCACATTATTCCTAACTTTAACTAATTCTAAATAATTAATATTCCAATTTAAGTTAAAAAGCACGAAATGAGGCCAATAACTATGCAATATTTTATCCTCATCACTTATCTTCTTGTTTCCCCCCATCCTCTTCCATGCCTATAAATACTCCCATGTTGGGAGCTTGAGGGAGAGCATTCTTCCTCTTGTAGAGAAAAGGGGTGTAAAATCCATCTCTTGTAGACTAGAGTAAAAATCTAGTTTTTGTACATCTCTTTTTATGTTTGCATTTTGCATTTGTATCAACCATGATGGAGGTTTAGACTCCCCTTGTAGTTGAAGTCTTTTATTTATTTATATTAAGTCTTTACATTTATGTTGTAACAACCATGATGGAGGCTTAGACTCCCCTTGTAGTTGTACTTGCTTTTATTTACAAGTATCAAGAGAGATAGCTCATCTTTTGGTTGTGGTGAAAACCCTCCAAAAGTAACTAGCCTTCTTCTACTTTTATTGTTCATGTATTGCACTTTCATTGCTTGAGCATCCTTCTTTCTTAGAAGAGTGAAACTCTTCCACTTTTCAAGAGTTTTACCAAATCCGTGAAGGGTGGAATGTGATTCACTTATTCTTCATTGAAGATAAGCTCTTTGTTTAGTTTGCTTCCCTTAGTAGCTCCTCTACTTGAAGGGATGAGTATCACTCACTTTTCTAGCTCTGCTAAGGCCATGAAAAGTCAAAACATAAAACTAAAATGAGATGTATAATTTAAAATTTGTTCAAGAATCTTTGAAGTCTTTGATCATGAAGTAGATGGGCCTCCACCATAATGTCCTTTGAGTAGCCTCAAAATCTCAGTCTGATTCTACTCATAGTTAGCCATGTGTTGATCGAGCTGGGTGATGTTGTTCCCGAGCTAGGTAATACTAGTCCCCAACCCTAGATAAATCTGTTGGTTGGACCTGTCATCAACTAGAATATATGGTTTCTCCTCTTGTAGTTGAGGCTCCTTTAGTGGATGAAAATTTGAACCTCCTAGAAATGGTTCTGCATATGGTTCAGATGGTACATCAGGTTGCTCCTCGGGCTACCCTCCATGGCTCTTTCTCAATGACGTCTTGTCCAAGGGTGCAAAATGCCCCACCGTTGGCCATGAGGGATCCGTGATCACTCCCTTACTCCTGCACAACTTAGATACTAACATAGCAAATGGATGTGAGGTCTTTTTTACTTTTACGGTCAACATCATTTGGTCCATGATCAAGTTGGCCAAATCAATAGTATGTCCCATCCCAAAAGCATATAGGGAGTAGGCTCTCTTAGTGTATATCTAGTTTTTCTGGGATTATGGAGATGAACTTCACAGAAGGCCACTTAAGTGGAAAAGGTCAGGCCCCATCTGGCATTCAAACATTTATAAAGCAAGACTAGAAGACACGTTCGAACGTCAGACAACATTCGAGTTCCCCTAAAGCAAAATAGAAGACAACATTCGAACATCAATTCACGTTCGAACGTCCTCCTCTATAGTAGTTGGTTTTCATGGGCGGCATAAACTATTCAGTCATCCTCTCTTATCTCCTTGTTTCCCCACTCCCCTTCCTTCCCTATAAATACTCCCATGTTGGGAGCTTGAGGGAGAGCATTCTTTCTCTTGTAGAGAAAAGGGGTGTAAAATCCATCTCTTGTAGACTAGAGTAAAAATCTAGTTTTTGTACATCTCTTTTTATGTTTGCATTTTGCATTTGTATAAACCATGATGGAGGGTTAGACTCCCCTTGCAGTTGAAGTCTTTTATTTATTTATATTAAGTCTTTACATCTATGTTGTGACAACCATGATGGAGGCTTAGACTCCCCTTGTAGTTGTACTTGCTTTTATTTACATGTATCAAGAGAGATAGCTCATCTTTTGGTTGTGGTGGAAACCCTCCAAAAGTAACTAGCCTTCTTCTACTTTTATTGTTCGTGTATTTCACTTCCATTGCTAGAGCATCCTTCTTTCTTAGAGGAGTGAAACTCTTCCACTTGTCTAGAGCTTTACCAAAATCGTGAAGGATGGAACGTGATTCAGTTATTCTTCATTGAAGATAAGCTCTTTGTTTAGTTTGTTTCACTTAGTAGCTCCTCTACTTGGAGGGATGAGTATCACTCACTTTTCTAGCTTTCCCAATTCCATGAAAAGTAAGTAGTTCCTCATTCACTCTTTATTAAGAGGTGATGAATATGTAAATATTATCCAGAAGTTATGTTTGGGCAACTCCTTTATGCTTTAACGCTTTATATTCCACTTGCTCATTGGAAGATTGAATGCATCTAGCAAAGTTGAGGTACTTTGTATAACCAAGGGCTACCTCTATGATACGGATGACTCCTGCATAGAAAGACCTGTTGGTTCAAGGCAAGCACCCCGGCTAGCTATTCATGATAACCTTTCAATCTCAACCATTATTGCGCTTTATTCAAAGAATAGACCATTAATGTCATGGTTGGATGCCTTGTAGAAACACTTGCTTGTTTGTAGACGAGTTAAGTCTCGGCACAGACAATTCTTGTAAACTTCTAGAAAGGTATCAAAATTATGTGCTTAATTCTCACAATCCATCTTTATTTTCTGATTAACTTGCTATTGGCACGGGAGTTAATTGAGTTATAAAGCACAAACATAATAAACCATATAGTCAATTACATGTCCTGATCTTCGAACTAAAGAGTGGCTGTTATTTTTGCTAATTTATCTTATATTTTGTCTAGAAAAACTCTCGAAAAGAATCTTCTATTATATTCAAGAAACCCCACCGCTCCAAACTCTCAAAATTTTCAGTCATTTGATCTTTATTATTGCTTACTTCAAAACACCAATCATAGTTTCCTGTGGATTCGACTCCGGACTTAACCGGATTATTACTACAACTTGACCGCCTGCACTTGGGTGTACATATTTCGGATCAAGTCATGACTTACAGCTGATAGTTAACTAGGTAAATGGAGACTTTGAATTAAAGGAGGAAAGGATACAAGAGTACCTATCAGTGGTCCAGGTATTGTTAAAAAAGTTTACTTACTTTCAAATCCACTATGTGCCCCGAAAGGAGAACGCCATGGCAGACGCCCTCGCCAAATTTGCATCTGCCAACATACTCATGGGCCCAGCACCGAAAGGCCCCGACTGAGAAGCACTAGTGGCATCAGACTTTGCCCACTTAGAAGAAGTAGGGGAAGACGCCACCCTGGAAGTGTAGAGAGCCTCCACCATCGCCCTATCAATAGAAGTACCTACAAACTTAGTGCGAGACAAAAGCTTACAACGCCAAAACCATCAAGAGTCTATGTGAAGGATTAGAAACCTTTTCCTATTTGGCCTTTAAGAAACCTTGGGATGACCTGATGCGAACATAATATCCGAGAATTCCTTGAAAGGATGGTCACGAACAATCTGGAGCCTATTATCCTGCTCCGCAGATTATGTGGGTGAAACTACATAGAAACCAATCACACAGTGAGAACATATATGTGACGACCAAAAGTAAAATCAAAAGTGGAATCCTTACCTAGCTTGGTCCTCGGGACGGTGTCCCGCCACGAAGGCACAAGGTCATGGTCACCCTCGGTGCCCCATTCACCTACAACAAATAAGAACTTAGACTTCTAGCTATAACAGTTCAAAGGAAGCCTAGTGATGAACTTGCTCGACCTCTAGGGGAAGAAACGACACCACCCTTGATAAGGAAAGAGAATGTCCAAAAGCACGTATATGGCCAAAAAATCATCAAATGGGGGAGAAACATCAGCACTATAAACTAGCTACCACAGCAAGAAATAGCTGAGCTGAAGGAGAGACTTAAGGGAATGTAGAAGCCTGTATTTCTTTTCTAGAGATGTAATTCTTCTTATTGCTTTGTAATTTGCTTTTACTAGCTATTGAATGTTTGTTCTTTCATAGGTGCTTATGTGCAGTGGGTTTGTTGGGTCAATTCTTTGTTCTGTGGTATGTTTATGAGCTGAAGAGATCATCCCCTATCGGGCATTAAATCTCGTCATAATGAGCAGGAGAGCTCACCTTAATTCCATAAGCTGTGGAGCTCATTGTGACTTTATGAGGTGAAGAGCTCATCTTTCACATATGAGCTGAAGAGCTCATCTTTTACTTATAAGCTGAAGATCTCATCTTTATTTATGAGTTGAAGGAGCTCATCTTTTATTTATGAGCTAAAAAGCTCATCTTTTATTTATGAGCTTAAAAGCTCATCTTTGTTTATAAGCTGAAGAGATCATCTTTATTTATGAGCTGAAGAGCTCATCTTTTACTTATGAGCTGAAAAGCTCATCTTTATTTATAAGCTGAAGGAACTCATCTTTTATTTATGAGCTAAAGAGCTCATCATTAGCATCTTAGCTATTCCAAGGACACACACAGGGGTGAATCAAAAACTTGCTGCTTTATTGGAAATAACCTTATTACAGAAGGAACTTACTAAAAAAACCTTTTAAGATGTTCTGCATTCCACGAATGAGGTAAGATCTTCCCATCCTCGATTTGTAACTCATAGTTACCAGGTCTAACTATCCTTGATATGATATAAGCGTCTTCCCAATTAGGGCCCAGTTTACTATTGGAGGGGTCCTTTCTCGCAAGTAAAAGCTTTTTAAGCACTAAATCCCCTGCCTTAAATCTCATGTGCCTTACTTTCCTGTCATAGTACCTGGTTGTCTTCCTCTGGTAACTTTTTATATACTGCAGGGCTCTATCTCTCTTTTCATCCAAAAGGTTGAGGTTGAGCAGAAGCGTTTCGTCATTATGTTCTGCCTCTGCAAACTCAGCCCTTGGAGATGGAAGCCCAACTTCAACAAGTGCCACAGCTTCTGTTCCAAAAGCCAAGGCAAACGGAGTTTCTTGTGTGGCTGTCTTGGCTGTGGTTCTATAAGCCCATAACACCTCGGGGAGCTGTTCCACCCACTTCCTTTTAGGGACTCCAGCTTAGTCTTCAAGGTTGCCTTTATGGTTCGTGATTAACCCTAATTAGTATATAAATCATAATAGTACAAAATTCAAATTAAGGTGATAAAATAACTAAAAAAACTAGTAATTAAAGTCAATTAGGGTTTTGTGCAGAAATCATGGTTTTTAATATTCTATGTCCAAAGTTTCAGGGTTTAATGCAGAATTATCGAAGAATACAAGGAGCAAAGTATGAAGGCTTGAAACAACAAAGGCCAAAGTGTAATTTCACCAAAGGAAGAGTCAGCACGCATGCAAGTTTCATCCAGCAAAGCTCCACCGTCCAGATGGTGGAGGGGCGTCCGGACGATCCATCTTGATGGCTATCTCCATCTTTCCACCTCATGCTTCCTAAAACGGCTATAAATAGCCATGCCCTCCTTCATTTGAACGAGGCCAGAACCAAGAGAGCTCCAGAGAGAAATCTAAGATAAAAGAGAAAGAGAAAAAGAAAAGTTGCAAAACGATCTGGTCCGTGATGCACTTCAGTCCAAACTCTGTACTTCTACATTCCTGTTGTATCTTTCTATTCGGATAGTTGAACTGTCGTCACCTTTTTGTCATAAATGACAATAAAGGTGATTGTGTTTCAGTTGTTCCTTATGAAAGACATTTTAGATTTTGTATTTTAATTCTAGTTATAATAAAAAACTGCCTACACTCCTTGCTTGTCTATAGTAATGGGGCGTGAGTAGTTACGTATATCCTCCAGTGAGAGGTAAACATATGTATAATACTGGTTAAATTCTGGAAATGCTAATGTTTTATATATTTATATATCTATGTATTATATGCTTCATGCATGATACAGTGTTATACGTACTTTCAGTGCTGTGCTTGGAAGTATGTCATTAGTGCATCATCAACCTGCTGGTAAAACAACCACGACATTCCTATCGGTATGGCTTGTCCTCCACTGAAATGCTGAGGATGTTAACTGATGCATGGTACAAAACCTAAATGATTCTCATGAATGACTTGTCCTTCTAGGTTATTAGGGTTTAACATATATATATATATATATATATATATATATATATAACTATCAAATGAAGGACCTAAGTGATCCTTATAAATGACTTGTTCTTCTGGTTTGCTGAGATCATTTAACTGGTATAAATGATAATATTTCCAGTCGAACAACCACAGCATTCCTATCGGCATGGCTTGTCCTCCACTGGAACGCTGAGAATGTTTAACTGGTATATGTATCACATATAGAGTCAAATGAATAATTCAAGTATTCCTCATGAATGGTTTGTCCTTCTGATTTTCTTGGATAAATCACTTGATAAATCTATCACCAGCTAACCGAAGAAGTTGTTGTGTTATGAATAATACCACCAGTTGACCTAAGAAGTGGTTGTGTTATGGTTTATTATGTACACACCTGCTATTATAAAGACAAATGAATAATTCAAGTATTCCTCATGAATGGCTAGTCCTTCTGGTTTACTTGGATTAATCAGTTGTTATGGATACCACCAGCTAACTTAAAAAGTTGTTGTGTGATGGTTTATATACATCAGACTTACTAGTTGACTTGCTAGTAACATGGAAGTTTATTGCTGTAAGGTAGCATTTTCACTATTTAACCAGTATAACGCATATGGGATCCTTGAACAAAAGGATACTTTTTATTATTGTCTTAATCTATCTGTACATAAACGTTTACTTAGACTAGTTATCAATCTAAGCTCACATCACAAGCTATCATATGTTGTCCTACTCGAATTAGCAACTTAACTATTTTATTTCGTTTCCAAATTATTAAAACTCTTCTTGGGATCAATATTTGGACTTATAACCGAGAAAACTACAATTCGACCACTTATATTGGGGTGTATAATATTAATCTGATCACTAAAAAGTGCGAATCAAGTTTTTCGCGCCGTTGCCAGAGAGTTATTGTAATTTGAAATCAAATAAAATACAAAAGTTATTTATTTGTATTATATGTGTATAAAGTGTGTTTTCTTTTCAAATAGTTGATGTCTATTCATTCATCTGTAGGATCTGTAAATCAATCATCTCCTTCATCTTCATCTACACCAAAATTATTTGATGGCCAGAAACGTACCTAGGGAAGAACAACCTAGAGAACAAGAAGTAGTTCAAAATATTCGACCATTAAGAGAAAATCTACATCCTACAAGAACTAATGTCCCGTCATGTTTTTATTTTCCAATAGATGCTCCAAAACTTAATATTACGCCAAGAACAATACAATTATTACCACAGTTCCATGTTCTAGAAACTGAAAACCCCTATGTTCATATGAAAGAATTTAAAGAAGTCTATGGAACATTACAAGATAATTTTGAAATGGTTAGATTAAAACTATTTCCTTTTTCTTTAAAAGATAAAGCAAAACAGTGGCTTAGCTCTTTAAGAGCTAATTCAATCACAAACTGGCCAGCTTTACAAGTTGAGTTCTTTAAAAAGTTTTTTTCCTGTACATCGTAAAAATACAGTAAGACGTCAAATAATGAACTTTTCTGTAAAAGAAGAGGAAACATTTTATCAATGTTGGGAAAGATTTAAAGATCTTCTCTAAGCTTGTCCACATCATGTATTTGAAAATTGGACCTTAGTTGATTTTTTCTATGATGCTCTTCCTCCTGCAATGCGACAATTTGTTAAAATGATGGCGCAGGGGGAATTCATGAGTAAAAATCCTGAAGAAGTATTTCAATTTTTTGATACTATTTCTGAGAGTTCCCAAATGTGGGACTCAGCTTCTTCAAATATAGTGGAAACAAAGTCATCTACATCCGAAAGAGGAAAATATGTGTTAAAAGAAGATGATGATTTAAGAGCAAAAATGGCAAGTTTATCTCGAAAACTAGAAGTTTAGAGATGAAAAAAATGAAACAAGTATCTGTTATATCTACTACTGATCAAATATATGAAATTTGTGCATTGTCAGAACATCATGCAATGGAGTGTCCAATTATACCTGCATTCAAAGAAATGTTAATTGAACAATCTAATGTTGTTCCAACTTATAATAATAAGTCTTATTTGAATCCATATTCTGAAACTAACAATCCAGGATAGAGAAATCATCCGAATTTTAGTTAGAGAAATACACAACCTACAAATCAAACACAAGGTCCACTACAACCACAAAATCAACAAAATTACCAACCATATCAACCCCCACAAAGAAGAACTCTGGAAGATACTATGAATCAATTTATTCAAAGTCAAATGAATTTTAACACTCAAACAACTCAAGCTTTGAATGATTTTAAAGCTCAAACTTCTCAGAGTATTGAAGATATTAAGAGTCATCTAGCTAAGTTGACTCAGTCTCTCAGTATGCCGAAAAAAGGAAAGTTTTCATCTCAACCTAAACCTCCACAAAGTCAAAGTCAAGCTAATGTTGTACCATTTGAAGCCTCTCCAAGTTAAGTACAAGCAATCACAACATTGAGAAGCGGTAAAATAATTGATAAAACTATAAAGCCCAAGATTCCAAAGAAAATACGTAAGTCAATTTCTATAAATGAACCACTTGAATCTGAACCTTTAGTCAAAAAGCAATCAAAAATAAAAAATCCTCCATGTCCTATTCCTTTACCTTTTCCTCAAAGGATCAAGAAACTTTCATCTGAAAAAGATCAATCTGACATTCTTGAGTTATTTAAACAAGTTAAGATCAATATTCCTTTGTTGGATGCAATAAAACGAGTTTTGATTTATGCTAAATTTCTAAAAGATCTTTGCATAGTAAAAAAAAGAACTAATGTACCAAAGAAAGAATTTTCAACTGAACAAGTTAGTACTATAATACAACATGATACTCTTCTTAAGTACAAAGATTCGGGTAGTCCTACAGTCTCATTCATCATTAAAAATTTCTAAATCAAAGAAGCTCTGCTAGATCTTGGATCCAGCTGTAATTTAATGTCATATTCAGTGTATACACAACTAGAATTAAGTGAGCTTAAACGTACCAATGTCACATTACAATTAGCAGACCGTTTGATAAAAATTCCATGAGGAACTGTGGAAGATGTTATTGTCCAAGTTAATCAATTATATTTTCCAACAGATTTTATTATTATAGACACGGAACCAATTTATTATGAATGTGTATCCATACCTTTTATTTTAGGTCGACCATTCCTAGCTACATCAAATACTTTGATTAATTGTAGAAATGGAATCATGAAACTTCCATTTGGAATTATGACCTTGAAATTAAATGTTTTAAATAGTGCTAAACAACCTAGAGAAGAAGATGAAGTGCATGAAATAAATTATGTTGAAACATTAACCTAAAAAATTTTTGAAAAGGTTTTATGGAAAAAGATTTAAACACAATAAAATCTATATCTGAAGATAAATCAGAAAATATAGAAAATTCAAAACATGAAAATTTGTTATCTAAACCTGAAAACTGCAATGTCAAGATCTTTAAACCAGATTTAAAACCACTTCCAGCCAATCTAAAATTTGCTTTTCTCAAAAAAAAAATGAAATTCATCCTATAATCATATCATCAAATTTATCTGAAAGTCAAGAAAACGAATTAATAGAAGTATTGAAAAATCATCAAAGTGTTCTTGGATGGACAATAGCTGATATAAAAGGTATAAGCCCACTTCTGTGTACTCATTTTATATATTTAGAAGAAAATGCTAAACTATCTCTTCAAATGCAAAGAAGATTAAATTCACACTTGAAAGAGGTAGTTCGCAATGAAGTACTTAAACTATTAGATGCAAATATTATCTATCCTATATCTAATAGTAAATGGGTTAGTCCTACCCAAGTAGTTCCAAAGAAGTCTAGTATTACTGTAATACAAAATAAAGAAAATGAATTAGTCCCAATGCATACAGTCACAGGCTGGCGTGTATGTATTGACTATTGGAAGTTAAATTCACTCACCAGAAAAGATCACTTTTCATTACCTTTTCTAGATCAAGTCTTAAAAAGAATAGCTGGTCATGCATATTATTGCTTTCTAGATGGATACTTTGGTTATAATCAAATTGAAATTGCAATAGATGACCAAGAAAAAACTACATTTACATGTCCTTTTGGTACTTTTACATATAAAATAATGTCTTTTGGATTATGTAACACGTAAGCTACCTTTCAACGTTGTATACCAAGTATATTCAGTGATATGGTAGAACGATATGTAGAAGTTTTTATGGACGATTTTTCAGTATATGAGGGATTCATTTCATATATGTCTAGAAAATCTTGAAAAAGTCTTCATTCGATGTGAAGAGACAAATCTTGTTTTACATTAGAAAAAATGTCATTTCATGGTTACACAAGGTATTGTTTTGGGTCATATAGTATCTAAAAAAGGAATCGAAGTTGATAAAGCAAAAATTGATCTGATAGCTAACCTGCCTTCACCAAAAACAATAAAAGATATTCACTCATTTCTAGGTCATGTAGGATTTTACAGAAGATTTATAAAAAATTTTAGTTTAATAGCCAAGCCTATATGTAATATGTTATGTCAGGATATACTATTTGAATGGAATGAAGCATGTCAACTACCATTTGATAAATTAAAAAACATGCTTATTTCTATGCCTATTATGCAACCTCCTGACCGGTCATTACCTTTTAAAATAATGTGTGATGCAAGTGATTATGCGGTAGGAGCTGTACTAGGTCAAAGAAAAGATAAAAAACCTTATGTTATATATTATGCAAGTAAAACTCTAAATAATACACAAATGAACTATTCAACCACATAGAAAGAACTACTTGCTATTGTATTTGCATTAGATAAATTTCGTTCATATCTAGTTAGATCATCAATTGTTGTATTTACCGATCATGCAGCTTTAAAATACTTACTTACTAAAAAAGATGCTAAACCACGTCTCCTACATTGGATATTATTACTACAAGAATTTGATTTAATCATCAAAGATAAGAAAAGAGTAAAAAATGTGGTAGTTGATCACTTGTCAAGATTAAACTATGAAATAAAGGAAGAACCAACTCCGATTAGAGAAACTTTTCCAGACGAACAATTACTAGCAGTCATAGAAGTACCATGGTATGCAGATATAGCTAATTATTTGGCTACTGATACTATTCCCTTTAATTATACCTGGTCCGATAGAAACAAATTCCTAAGTGAGGTACATAACTTTTTCTGAGAAGATCCTTATTTGTTTAAATATTGTAAAGATCAATTAATAAGGCTTTGTGTACCTAATCACGAAATAGGTCAGGTAAATTTGTTTTGTCACTCCGAAGCTTGTGGAGGTCATTTACTTTAAATAAAATCGCTACTAAAATTTTGCAGTGTGAATTTTATTGGTCAACTCTTTTTAAAGATATTCATATCTTTTATTTAAATTGTGACAGATGTCAAAGATTGGAAAATATTTTGAAAAAAAATATGATGCCTTTGAACCCGATTTTAACTATTGAAATTTTTTATTGTTACGGCATCGATTTTATGGGTTCATTTTCCCCATCTTTTGGATATCTGCATATTTTGGTTGCAATCGACTATGTCTCTAAATGGGTGGAAGCAATTCCACGTCGAAATAATGATCACAGAACAGTGATCAAGTTTTTGAAAGAAAATATTTTGTCCAGATTTGAAATTCCTCGGACCATTATAAGTGACGGTGGATTATATTTTTGTAATAAATTTTTTGAAAATATTATGAAAAAATACTCAATTTCACATAAAATATCCACTCCATACCATCCACAGACAAGTGGACAAGCTGAATTAGCTAATAGGGAGATAAAATATATTTTAGAAAAAATATTAAATTAAGATCGTAAAGACTAGTCCTTAAGGTTAACTGATGCATTTTGGGCTTACCGTACTGCATATAAAACTATTTTAGGGATGTCTCCTTATCGGTTAGTATATGAAAAACCACGTCACTTGCCTGTAGAATTAGAACATCGAGCGTATTGAGCAATCAAAATGATGAATTTTGATATAGACAAAGCTGGAATAGCTCGTAAACTTCAAATAAGTGAATTAGAGAAATTAAGAAATGAAGCTTATGAAAATACAAAAATTGTTAAATCAAGAACAAAAATTTTTCATGATAAAAATATCATGCAAAAATCTTTTGAACCATCTCAAAAAGTGCTATTATATAATGCAAAGTTTCATTTATTTCTTGGAAAATTAAGATCAAGATGGACAAGTCCTTATATTGTCAAACAAGCTTTTTTACTATGGAGAAATTGAAATTGAAAATCCATTAACTGAAAATATCTTTAAAGTCAATGGTCAAAGACTTAAACCATATTATGAAGGATTTATTCAAGAAATAACCGTTGTACAACTTTTTGATCCTGTTTATATGCTCTGAAAAGTAAATTATTGCTTAAGTCTCAATAAAATTGCTAATGAATTGTAATTTATTTGGCAGAGTATCTCCTAAGTACAGTCAGATATCCCAATCGGTGAAATGACAAAAGATTGTTGGGTTTCCCTATCAATATTAACTATCACTGTTTTTACATTTCAGATAATATTTAAATTAAGTTGGGGAGGTAAGGATGTAACTTTAATATTTATATTTAAAGTATTTATTTTGTTTTAAATGTTAATTTTGTCTTTGTGGCTGGCAAACGTTAAACAACCAGATAAAGTCTTAAAAAAATAATAAAATAAAATTTTATGTACAATGGACGAAAAAATATTTTGGTTAAGTTTAATTCTACTGCGTCATCTTCCAAAAGATATCCATGCATTGACCATGAAAAAAGCCAGAAGAGTCAGAAATTTAGAAATTTTTGAAAGTCAATCAAGACCTTTATGCGGAAAAAGTACATTTGCAAAAAATCGACGAGCCGATCGTCTCGGTGGTTGTGTAAGATGTGATCGTTTACAACATTTAAAACAATATAATCAGTGTGCGAAACCAATTCAGGTCGAGCATTAGATCGTCTTCGGTGGATTAGGTATGGGCAGAGCAAGGACTACCATGAGACGTCATCCTATTCCACTCCAATGTTAACAAGATACATAAGAAATGAAGTTAACCGTGTCACTGGTAATATTGATCCAGATAGTTCTGACTCTGAATCAGTATGATCATGATTTTTGGAAGAATTGTACATACTTGTAAATATTTATAACTATCTATAAATAAATGTAAATAACTATAAATTAATTAGGAAACTCAGTAAATATGAAATAACAAATAAAATAAATAAAAACCCACCAATTTTTGTGACAAGAAAAAAAAGTGGTTAGCAAAAAAGTTTTTGTAGAATATAAAAAATAAACTATAGGAATTTAAAATAAACAAGAAAAGAATATTCAGAAAAATAGAAGAAAAACCTATAGAAAAAGAAGCAAAATCGAAAGTTTGTACCGTCTAGACGATGGGCCAACCGTCCGGACGGTGAAGCTTAATATATATACTATTCCTCCATGCAAACCGATCATTTTTGCACTCATTCAAAACCAAAACTCAAATATAGCTGAAATCTTCAAGGAAAAAACTCTCAAATATGCAATTTTCTGCCATTTTTCTTCAAATTTGTTCGGATTATTCTCTTACCCATCATATTTTGAAAGTAACTACTGGTTGGAATCAATTGAAACGGAGCATTTGAGAAGAAATCAAGAAAAAATAGATTCAAGATGAAGAACGAGAGGATCTTCAAGTTGGACACAAAGAGATCAACCCAAGCAACCTCAAGCACCTCCATAACAACCAGGATCGAGAAATATCTTCAACGAGGTGATGTTTGAGAATTTTGAACAACAGGCCTGGTACGATGCTAATTTTATGACTAAAACTATTATTTCTAAAAGACCAGTTATTTGCGAAGATTTTGAGAACATAAGAGCACGTCAAATTCTTGCTGCTAGAGGGTGGTTATATTATGTTAGATCATCTATTCTTGCTTATAACTGTTTAGTTCGAGAATTCTATAGTAATGTTGAGATTATTGGGAAAGACAATTGTAGGCATTTGTACGAGGTAGTATTTTTCAAGTTACACTGGCTACTATTGTAATGCCCCAAAACCCACCCTAGACGGCATTACAAACTACAAACCATTCACAGCATGAGAGCAACTAAATAAATTCATCATTGAACATATTTCATTCATCAAATCTAACATTTACAATATTATCCCAAAAGAATATGTCAACCATGGCCATTACATAAGAATCACATTTAAACTTGCAGCAGAATAACAAAAGGTTAGTCTTTACATAATCTCAAAAGAAATTTCCTAGTTTAGCACCTAGGAGAGTATAACTCTAGACATCCACCTCGGGATCCATGAGACCATCTAGTGGAGCTTCCCAATGTGTCGGCTCCTCAACCCCGAGCTCTTCCTCTAGACCATAATCTGAAAAATATGGTTTGTAAGGGGTGAGCACTAAGCTCTATAGCAATATTCCTCCCAAACTCGAACAAGGTTTAGAAAAGCATATAAAAATGGTCGGTCACCTTTCACAAATAGCATATATGAATTTTGCAATAAAACATGGACATTTAAATAGATTTCAAGTTTAAGCAACAGTAGTAATTTAATGCATAAGTAAAACCAATATACAACTAATAATTCATTCCACCATAAATCGTTTATCCCAAGTTCTTGCGGAATCTCATACTTCCCAAAATTCTTGTAGAAACTATTTCTGGTACAATAAACAATAACCCACCACTGTATTCGTATCTCTGGTATGAAGTAAGACCTCGCATGGATACCATCGAAAATATCCTGGCCCACATACAACCCACATAAATTCTCGCAAGAATATCCAACCTTTAGGAAGGGCGTATGCCAACACCATGACAATGACGTATCCAACCAAAGAGTAGTATACTAACCCTTTTTCCACGATACCCCATGAGCGATAATGGTTTAGTCCTCGCAAGGCAATAACCCCACTACGAGTGGTAGGAAAGTTCAAACCCACACGGAGTAAGAAGGCATCTACACACTCCAAGATACCCGGTCAATAGTAGCCCATATTTATCCAACAACCACACAAGAGATACAATACCAACAATTTTCTCAAATAACAAACAATTCCATAAATTCCCAATTTCATAATTTGTAATACAAGATAACAATATAAGAAAAATAAGAAAGAGATCATCACAACATCATTTTATTACTCAAAACCAAGTACTAAAGTTTCAAAGTCAAGAACAAAGGAAGAATCAAGAAGAAAGTCCATCTCTTTTGAAAACTAGGGTTTTATATCAAGAAAATGAGATTTCATGGGTATTCAACCCTAACTTTGTTTTAAACACTCTAATAATTGCAAAAGACCAAGGAAAGATGATTTCATAGCATATATATAAGATTTAAAGTCAAAAGAATACATATAATTAAGCCCTAGCCTCAATGTAAGAAAATAGGAAGAAAATCCCTACCTTTCTCCTTGGCTTTGGTGTGAAGGACAAGAAGATTTGATCTTGAATCACCCTAAAAACTCTTATTTTTCCTTTCTCTCTTCCTCTCTAAGTCTTTCTATTAGGGTTCTAAGAGGTGTGGGGTGAGAGTGGTGTGAAAGAATGGGAGCAAATGGAGTGAAAATGGGGTTTTAAAACATAAAAATCCTAACTTTTTAACGATCTATCGGTAGTTCGTATCGAGCTACCAGTAGTTTGGATCCACTGGCAACTTACTACCTGTTGACTACCGGTAGTTCGAATCTACTAGAAATTTACTACCTGTTGACTACCGGTAGTTCGGATCTACTGGACAAAGTACTACCGGTAGGCCTGTCTAGATTTGCCTATTTTCTCTATTTTTCATTTCAAACCCTTCCAAAACCAACCCAAACTCATACAACATACATTTGTACATCAAACATTATTGGTATAATTTCTATTGCAAAAGGTTTCATATATTTATAATTTAAAACTAAGTTTGAACTATATATTTACCTGATTCTACACTATTAACATTTTTATCTTTACTCCTACCATCTACTTAGTTCATGCATACTCCATTACGTATATTAGCATTTTAAAAAATATAATTACATTGCTATATTTGATAATACGAATGTAGGAGTTTACAATCCACCCCCCTTAAAAAAAGTTTCATCCTCGAAACTTACCTCAAGTAGCGAACAAATGAGAGTACACTGATTTACCTGATTTATATACCATAGGAAGAGAAGTGAAAAGTAATCCAGAATTTTATTGGGGTAGACCGAATAAATATATCAAGCAAGGAGACCTGACTGATAAATACCGTATTCTGAACTTAATCACAGTACACAGTTTGTTACCTAGTGCCCAAAAGAATCAAATCTACACTGAGCAAGCTTATTTTTTATATGCATTTGGGATGGGACATACCATTGATCTACCAAATTTAATCCTGAATCAAAATACTTGCCGTGGATAGAAAGAAATCTTCACCCCCCTATGCTATGCTAGTTTCTCAACTTTGCAAGAATAATGGTGTGATCATCGATCCAACATGGAAGACTGTAGACCATTTTGGTCCATTAGACAAAACTTCATTGAGAAAGAGTCATGGAGGACAACAAGAAGAACAACCAGAGGTACCCCCTCCAACACAAGAAGAGTCATTCCAAGGCCCTGAAGAATTCATTCCACCAAAACAACAGTAGCCACAAGAGGATCAACCATACATACCGATGGATGACAAAACTGACAAATAGATTCTGCTAGGATTAGAGACCACTGTCACCCAGCTTGGTAACATATCACATATATCAACAAACGTATGGAGGATTATGAACAAAACCAAGCTGAAATCTTGAGGCTAGTGAGAAAATCTTTTGGAGAAGGGTGATCTACTTCCTAGAAAAAAGAATTGAAGATTCTACTGAAAAACTTTGCTATCTTTCACTCAGCTTTTTAATTATGCACTTTTACTTATGCATTTGAACTTTAATTTGTGTTGTGCACTTATTTGCTTTTGAACTTTCGTGTGTTTTAAACTTGGTTGTTTTGAATTTTTGTGTGTTTAAATTTCTTTGTTTTGAGTTAATGTGTGTTTAAGTTAATTTATATTAATTTTGAAACTCATTTTCTTAAGTTAGGAATTAATAATTCATATGATTCACAGCTAAATTACTTTTTTATTCTCATGCCTTGCAAGAATAATCATAATCTGATCACGTGGGATTTTCATATTTTAGTTGTGTACTATCTAAATATTTTTTTTTAAACTTAGTCTTAAAAGCACAATTAGATTTTTTTATTGTTAAAAATCTTGTGAAATATTACACTCTTGCATATATAGTGGAGATGTAAAACTTATCGCAGATTTTGAACCAATCATACTTGGAGAGATACTCTACATCTACTCAAATACAAATCTTCAATTCAACGGTAAATTTTTGTTGAATAATCTCATTAACTTTGTTTTGATTAGCACATATTAAATTGTATTATTAGCATTATCCTTAACTTTCATGCAAAAATTATACATATACATGATTCCTGGAAAATGATCTTAAGCCATGTTTGATTAAATCTTGAGCCTTGACCATTTCTTTTACAAAATTATATCCTTAGTCAACCATGATTGAGCCTGAAAATAAATTCTTTTCTTAAAACCCAAAAAAATACACGAGCCAGATAAAAAGATATTAACTTACCTTTGCTATCTAATTTTCTTGCACCCTCATCTAAATCAGCAGGATACGGAAAAATAGAAAAGCAAAAGAAAGAGACAAGGCAATTCTGAAAAACGAAAAAAAAAAAAAGTCAAGAAAGTGAAAAATTAGAAAAATAGAAAGAAACATGCAAAATCCTCGAAAAATGGGGTGTGCCACAATACTAAAAGATAGCATTTGAAATCCAATGACGTTGTTTCATAAACCTTAAACCCATGGCCACATTACAACCCTAATAAAGTCCTTTTTGATTCCAGAAGTCATATATTTATATTAATCCTATCAATTCTAAAAAAGGAAAATGTTAATAGTATATTTAATATAGTGTTAATGTTCTTTCATGAGATTATGTCAAAATTCCATTTTATTCAACTAACCGTTCTTTTGATTACTACATGTGAAATTATTTGCTTTGTGAACTGTATTCCAAACACATGTAAATTGTGAGAATAGTCACTATAACAAGTGTGTTCTTTTTGCTGATTGTATTCCCAGAAAGGACTAACATCTAAACTACTATGAAATAGAGTAACATTTCTCAAATTATTTTTGAAAATAAATAAATCATTACACACACACACAAGGTTTTACAAAAATATATAGATAATATTACAACTAATGTGTGTTACTCTTATAGTGATCGGAGAAAGAAATATCTTGACAAGACAAATGGAATATTTATTTAATTTTACTTGTGAAAAATATGAGTTATGAATTCCTAATTACTAAAGTTTGTAGGTAGCTTCACTGGAAACCTTCACAATACAAAACTCATCCACTAGGAATCATCTAGGAGTTTAAAGGCTTGTTACATATGCTAAATGCAATTGTGAAAAATCTACGAAAATAATTTTACCTCTGTTTGTATTATATTTTGTTAATAGTTTTTATAATTTACTAGGGACTAGTAAAATCTAAGTTGGGGGGTGTGATTAACCCTAATTAGTATATAAATAAGAATAGTTAAAAATTCAAATTGATGTGATAAAATAACTAAAAAAACTAGTAATTAAAGTCAATTAGGATTTTGTGCAAGAATTAGGGTTTTTAATATTTTATGTCCAAAGTTTCAGGGTTTAATGCAAAATTATCGAAGAATACAAGGAGCAAAGTATGGAGGCTTGAAACAACAAAGGCCAAAGTGTAATTTCACCAAAGGAAGAGTCAGCACGCATGCAAGTTGCAAATCTAGCAAAGTTCCACCGTCCGGACGATGGAGGGGCATCCGGACGGTCCATCTTGATGGCTATCTCCATCTTTCCACCTCATGCTTCCTACTATAAATAATCATGCCCGCCTTCAATTGAATGAGGCCAAAACTAAGAGACCTTTAGAGAGAAATCTAAGAGAAAAAGAAAAGTCGCAAAATGATCTGGTCCGTGAAGCACTTTAGTCCAAACTCTACACTTCTACATTCATGTTGTATCTTTCTATTCGGATAGTTGAACTGCCATCACCTTTTTGTCATAACTAATAATAAAGGTGATTGTGTTTCAATTGTTCCTTGTGAAAGACATTTTAGATTTTGTATTTTAATTCTAGTTGTAATAAAAATTTTCTGCACTCCTTGCTTGTCTATAGCAATGGGGCATGAGTAGTTATGTATATCCTCCAGTGAGAGGTAAACATATGTATAATACTGGTTAAATTCTAGAAATGCTGATGTTTTATATATTTATATATCTATGTATTATATACTTCATGCATGATACAGTGATGTACATACTTTCGGTGTTATTCCTAGAAATATGTCATCAGTGCATCATCAACCTGCCGGTAAAATAACCACGACATTCCTATCGGTATGGCTTCTCGTCTACCGGAACGCTGAGGACATTAACTGATGCATGGTACAAAACCTAAATGATCCTCATGAATGGCTTGTCCTTCTAGGTTATTAGGGTTTAACATATATATATATATATATATAACTGTCAGATGAATGACCTAAGTGATTCTCATAAATGGCTTGTCCTTCTGGTTTGCTTTAGATCGTTTAACTAGTATAAATGATAATATTCCCTCTCGAACAACCACGACATTCCTATCGGCATGGTTTATCCTCCACCAAAACGCTAAGGATGTTTAACTAGTATATGTATCATAGATAGAGTCAAATGAATAATTCAAGTATTCCTCATGAATGGCTTGTCCTTATGGTTTGCTTGAATTAATCACTTGATATATCTATAATCAGCTAACCTAAGAAGTTGTTGTGTTATGAATAATACCACCAATTGACCTACGAAGTGGTTGTGTTATGGTTTATTATGTACACACCTGTTATTATGAAGACAAATGAATAATTCAAGTATTCCTCATGAATGGCTAGTCCTTTTGATTTCTTGGATTAATCAGTTGTTATGGATACCACCAACTAACCTAAGAAGTTGTTGTGTAATGATTTATATACATTAGACCTATCAGTTGACTTGCTAGCAACATGGAAGTTGATTGTTGTAAGGTAGCATTTCAGTATTTAACCAATATAACGCATATGGGATCCTTGAACTGAAGGATACTTTTTATTATTGTCTTAATCTATCTACACATAAATGTTTACTTAGACTAGTTATCAATCTAAACTCACATCACAAGCTATCACATGTTGTCCTACTCGAATTAGTAACTTAAATATTTTATTTCATTTCCAAATTATTAAAACTCTTCTTGGGATCGATACTTGGATTTAAAATCGAGAAAATTATAATTTTACCACTTATACTTGGGTGTATAATATTAATCCGATCACTAAAAAGTGCGAATCAGTTTGAATGGTGACTTCCGCTTGCCCATTGGATTGAAGATGAGCAGGAGCCGAAAAGTAATTTTTTATTCCTAGCTCAGCACAAAATTTTTTGAATTTTTAGTTATCAAACTGTCTTCTATTGTCAGAGACGATCGCTCTTGGAATTCCAAACCTGCAGATTATGGACTTCCAAGCAAAGCTCTGCACTTTCTATTCTATGATTATTGCCAAAGGTTCCACCTCTGCCCATTTGGTGAAGTAATCTACCCCAACAATAGCGGACTTGCACTACCCCATACTCACTGGAAGAGGCCCAAGAATATCTAAGCCCCATTGCTAGAATGGCCAAAGGCTTACTACTGTTGTCAAGAGCTCTGGTGGGCAATGGGAATATTGGCATGCAGCTGGAAAACCCTACACTTCCTAACCATGTCTGTGGCATCTTTGAGCATAGTGGGTCAATAGTATCCTTGCCTCAAAATTTTTCATGCCAGAGCCCGGGCTCCAATATGGTTACCGCATACTCCCTCATGAACTTGTCTTAGTATATAGTTTGCGTCTTGGTCTCCCACACATTTTAGAAGAGGTGTTGAAAAATCTCGTTTATACAGACCTCCCTGCAAGATGAAGAATCTGGCTGACCTCACCATTAGTCTCACTGCCTCTTTAGTGTCTATTGGAAGAGTTTCATTCTGTAGGTAATCTTTGATGGGGTCCATCCAGATTGGCAGGTTCAGAACAGGCAGGACTTCTCCTTCCTTGGCGCTTATTAACGGTTCTGCTAAGTGCTCTACTGGTAGCAATCTATCCAAGTTCTCCTACGAGACATTTGTTAGCCTCGCCAAAGCGTCTGCTCGGGGAATTTTCAAACCTAGGGACGTGTTTGATCTTAACCTGTACAAATTTTTTAATCAGCTATTACACCTTCCTGAGGTAAAGGACCATCTTCTCGTCCTTGGCCTCATAAGATTCCTCTATTTATTTCACCACTAGTTGGGAATCACTGTAGATCTCAAGTTGTTCTGCCTCCATTGAGTATGCGAGGCTGAGTCCAGCAATGAATGCTTCGTATTTTGCTTCATTGTTCAAAGCCTTAAATCCAAACCTAAGAGCATGCTTAACATCTATTCTATATGGGGAAGTCAAAATCAAACCAGCACTGCTCCCTTGAGTGTTGGCAGCTCCATCTACGGAAAGCTTCCACACAGGGAGGTCGGGAACCAGCTTTGTCGCCTTCGCAGGTGCTTCTGACTTGAATTCTACAATGAAGTCTGCCAAAATCTGTCCTTTAATCGCTGTCCTCAACTTGTATCTGATATCGAACTTGCTAAGGTCAATGGCCCATTTAACCAACCTCCCAGAAGATTTTGTTTCATGCAACAACTATTTCATAAGTGCAGGGACCTTAATGGTATGGGTATGGTCTGAGTCTTCTAGAGATTGTAACCTGGGCTAAGACGAGTTTCTCCATCTTTGGATATCTTCCCTCCGCTGCCCTCAGAGCTTTGCTACAGTAGTAGACTGGTTGTTAAGCTTAGTCTCTCTCCCTCACCAATGTTGCACTGGTTGAGAAATCTGAAATTACAAGATATAGCGTGAGTACCTCTCCTTCCAAGGACTTACCAAGACAGGGGGAGAGCTCATATAGTCTTTCAAGGCCTTGAATGCTTCTTCACATCAGGTAACCCATTGAAAAGCCTTCTTTAAGATTTGACAAAAAGGCTGACATTTGTCACTTGACCTAGACACAAAGCGAATCAGTGCAGCTATTCTCCCTGTTAGTCGTTGTACTTCCCTTTTGTTGGAAGGTGGATGCATATCCATTACTACTTTAACCTTTTTGGGATTAGCTTCAATTCCCTGCTGTTGACTATGAAGCCCAGAAATTT
Source organism: Ilex paraguariensis (assembly GCA_963454935.2). NCBI lineage: Eukaryota > Viridiplantae > Streptophyta > Magnoliopsida > Aquifoliales > Aquifoliaceae > Ilex > Ilex paraguariensis. The sequence goes on along the minus strand of CAUOFW020001018.1, from coordinate 10,685 downwards.
ACCAACAAAGACTCCGAAGGCGCATTTGGCGGGATTGAGCTTTATCCCGTATTCTGTAAGGATCTGGAATGATTATGTTAGTTGCTCGATGTTGAGTTCTGTCTTCAGTGATTTTACCAATATATCATCAATGTAGACCTCCATGGTCGTCCCAATCTGCTTTTGAAACATTCAATTCACTAGTTGCAAGTAAGTAGCTCCAGCATTCTTCAATACATCTCTTGTTCTGTCATGAAGGAGGTCTTCTCTTGGTCATTGGGATCCATTCTAATCTAATTGTACCCATAGAAGGCATCCATAAAGCTAAGGAGCTCATGTTCAGCAGTGGCATCCACAATTAGGTCTATACGTGGTAAAGGAAAATTGTCTTTGGGGCAAGCGCTCAGTTGAGGTCAGTGAAATAGATATAGAGACGTCACTTGCCATTGGTTTTCTTGACAAGGACCACATTCACCAGCTAGATAGGGTAGTCCACTTCTCTGATGGCTTTGGCATGAAAGAGTTTGCCGACCTCCTCATTAATTGTCCTTTGGCACTCTGGGGCAAAACTTTTTCGCTTCTGTTTAATGGATTTGCAAGTGGGATTCACACTAAGCTTGTGTGTGATGACTGAAGGGTCGATGCCCTCCATGTCTTCTTGCTTCCAGGCAAACACTTCTATAATTTTCTTTAAGAATTAAATGAGAAGATCTTTAATTTCTCTGCTCAGCTTTGACCCTACGTAGACAAGGTGTTTTAGTTCTTCGTCAAGCTGAACTAGTTCCAGCTTTTTCGACGGTGTTGGTCTAGTGTCTAGCTCATCCCTCATGTCGAGCTCATCCAGTTGAATATTTTCAACTTCTTTCCTCTTGACAGACGCCATGTAACACTCCCATGTCACACGTTGGTCTCCTCAAACCATACCAACTCCGTTTCCGTAGGAAATTCAGAACCAAGTGGTAAGTAGAAGGTATAACCTAATTACGTTGAGGGAAGGTCTCCCAAGCAACATATTGTACACTGAGGGTGCATCAACTACCAAGAATTTCACAATAGTGGAGGTCTGACAGGGAGGGTCCCCAACTGTGAGCACGAGCTGTATTGACCCTAGGGGTAGTACCCTTTCTCCTGAGAACCCCAATAGGTGGGTGTTTACTGGCTTGAGTTTTTCTCTGCCTATTTTCATCTTATCAAACGATGGCGCAAAGATGATGCTGTAAAGCTCCCGTTGTCGATCAATACTCGATGAACAGTTCTATTGGCAACATCCGCCCCTACCACCGAAGGATCATCATGGGGATGCTGGTAACCTTCCAGAATTGAGTCAGAGAAAGTGATGGGCATGTCCAGACATGGAGTCTTGGATATAGTATGTACTTCTAATGTTTCATTAGCTCTAATTCTACGTATGTGAGCTTTCCTAGAAGAGTTGGATTCCCCCACTCCAAATTCTCCAAGTATTACTCTGATTTCCCCTAGGGGTTGTTGGTGTTGTACAGGGGCTTGCTGTGGGGTGCTGGAGGTGGTGGAGTTCGGTTCTAGTTATCATGGGCAACAAAATGACGTAGTTGCCCCTTTTAGATCAGGAACTCAAACTCCTTCTTTAGTTGGATATAGTCATCAATGTGGTGACTATGATCTTTGTGGTACTCACAATACGTCATGGGGTCTTTCTTTGCTGGATCTGCCTTCATTCGAGGGGGCCATTTTAAGAATTTCTCATTCTGCACCTCATATAGGATCTAGGACACTGTAGCAGTGAATGGAGTATACTACTGAGGTGCATACCTCGGCTACAATTCAGGCTGTGGGGGACCTAAGCGATCCTTGACATTTTCCCTCCTTTTTAGAGAACATTCCCTATCTCTTCTGGGAGATCTGTTTCTTCTTGAGACCTATTTCTTTCTCTTTCTTTCCTAGGACTTTGATCCCTTTTTTTTTCCTCTTTCTCATTTCCTTTCTGGGATGATGATCTCCCTACCTTAGAGAGAAGTGTTTCCTCGTCATTTATATACTTCTCTGCCTTAGCCAGCACCTCGGGCATGCTTGCTTGAGGATTCTTGGATATGGAGAACATCAAGTCCTTTGACTGTACTCCTAAACTAGCTATGAAAGTAGTAATGGCAAATTTTTCATCTGGGACAACTACCTTTAGGGATTCCAAGTTGAACCTTTGGACGTAAGACCTTAGGTTTTCTTGAGGTCTCTACTTCACATTCAGCAAGTGGTAGCTCGACTTTCTATATGTCCGAGCTCCTATGAAATGAGACACAAAAGAGATAGAGAGCTCCTTAAAGGACGATATGGAGGCTGGTGGGAGCCTGTTGTACCATGCGAAGGCGGACCCCTTCAGCGTGATCACAAAAGCACAACAGTGCACTAGATCTTGGTATCCGTGCAGCTCCATCTGATTTTTATATGTATTGAGGTGGTCCATGGGGTCCCTAGATCTATCAAAAACTTCTACCTGTGACATCCTGAATTTCGGTGGGAGGGAAAAGTGCAACACCCTAGGAGTAAATGGTGACTCGGTTTGTTGCACCAAGGCATCCATAGTTACTGGATTTTTACTCCTCACGGCTTCCTTCACATGGTTGAGCTCCTGTTGAATATCTCTGAAGCACTGCTCCCAGTATTGGTCTCTTCATTCCTACTGGACCGGGCTAAAATTGTTCCTCTCATTCTTATTACTTTGGCTCTGCACCTCTTCATTGTCTTCGTTCCTCGGAGGCAGTTGAGGAGCCTGACTATTTTCTCCCCCTTCATTAGCTTCTCTAAGGGGGTCGAGGTGTGGCTGTTCCTTGTGAGGGGGATCATTCTGGCCTCCTCGGGCTAGTTGTGCCTCCGGTGGGCGCTGCAAAAGTTTCAAGAGTTCCTCATTCTGCTACAGCAAACGCTGGTTAACTAAGCAAAGGGCATCCAACTCGTTGTTTGTGGAAGGATTCACCACAGGAAAAAATCTTGAGGATCTCCGTGTTGTCTGTCGCTAGTAATTTCCTGTTGGTTCTACACCCGTGGAGGATTCATTTGGCTTCTGCTTATGTTGTGAGTTGAGACCATCAGTGACTAAAAGATCAGTATACTCGTAACGAGAACAATCGTTCTCACAGACGGCGCCAAACTGATGGTACTAACTAGGCCAATTGAGAAGAATGAATAAGATGCACCAAATGATCAGAATCAAAGTGTTTAAGGATTAAGGGGCTGAGGTGATTTGCACAGTGAAAGTATAGTGGTTTACCGAACTCGAGAGTTTGGCTAATCCACTCTTTAATGGAGTCTCCTGCTCTTTCAATCTTTATTAATTATGGATGTGATTTATAAAGTGTTTTTGGTAGCACCAAGGTTGCTTGCCTCTCAAAGGAGGCGATGTACGACATTTATAGTCTAATTCCTACCTCTAAGGGATCTGCAGCGAGATGCTTGCTCTTCGTCCGTAGGATTTTCCTTGATTTTGGGAGGGGATCTTGGGTGGTTGAGAATTTCACGCCTTAATCACTGCCTTCTTGTTGTTTTGTGGACACCTCTTATTGGCCGGTTGTTCTTCTCTCACCTCCTCTGATTTTTCATCCGAGAGGGGCTCGGGACCTGGGCTTCTGAGCTCTGGGCTCCTTATCTGACCTCGCTTCCTGAGGTCGTTCTTGGTTAAAATTTATTCATGTATCATCAAGGATCATTGATGAAATAAATAGTATAAATGTGTTATCTTTTTTTTATTGATTAATATAAAACATGTTAGAGTGCCTCTACAACGTTTTTATGGCTCCGCACTGATGAATGGAGGATCATTTAAGTTAAATGACTGGTTGAATGGTGTTTGGCAAAAAAATTCCTAGTCTTTATGTTTCCATGCCACTTTCACTTTTCCTCTTTCGTTTCTTGAGCAATCAAGACTTCAGGTTTATTTGCAATAGCTAAAAGTTCTTTTAGATGGTTCTAAAAAAACCAAGCTTTATTAAGAGTCTAAGACTCTTGAGAATGAGTAAAAGGGGAGTTAGAGTCAAAGACTCTATCTTCTTGACAAAGAAGTTGATGGTTTTTGGCCACAATGTAGAGATATTGTCGCAAACAGCCTGCCATAATTTTTTTTTTTTTTTGTGTGTGCGTTGGTGATCTTTGCTGAGAGAAGTCAGGAAGTACCATTAATTTTTCTTGGTCTGAGAAGAGCCCAAGGCTTTAGCTACCATTTTTATTTTTCAGATTTTCTATTGCAAAGAAGCTCTGGCCAATGGATATCAATTTTCACAAATGTCCTGCGACAAAAGCTGAATTTGCACATCGCCCTACACTTTTTTTTTTTTGGCTATGTCGTTGTCTACACGATGTGGACTGTGCCTACAGAAATCAAAAACTCTCATGAAACTTCAGTCAATCTGACAGGGCCCCAAAGGCAAGATGTTTGGCGACTCCAAGAATAGTATCAAACTAAGCTTTTGCCCTAATCTATGGGATTTTTTGAACTTATACCCAAAAGAGCGTGTTTTTTAAATTATTTCTCAAATTCAAGTACTTTTAAAATCATCACTCTAACCGACATTTTTATACAGAAAGACGTTAATTCCACTTGTAAAAACATCATTTCAAGTAACATCTTTAAAAAAACCTTTATGTTTTTTAAAAATTACATAAAACGTTAGTCGGAACAACTTCTTCTTAAAAAGTCAGAATGGTCGAAAAAATATTTGCTTGGCCAATGAGGTTCTTGCCGGTTCCACGAAGAGTGTAACTCTTGTAGGTTTCTCCTCCTCTCTTTATTTGTTGACTTTCTTTTCCAAACTCCATCTTCTCTTTTTTTTCTTCACCTGCCGCTCTGCTCTTTATTTTCCCTCTTCTTTTTTTTAACCCCTCTGTTTTCTAGACTCCTTTTTTTTTTCTCCCAACCGCCCTTTCTTTCAACCTTTATTCTCTTTTTCATAGAGGATTGGTACTAGATAGTTGGAGACTTCGAGCATATCCAATTTTAACTCTAATTTAGACTTAATTTAAGTTTGAGTTTAAATGGTCTAAAACCTTTGTTCAACTTTAGACCCAAAATCTATACCAAATGACAAAAAAAAAAAAAATTATTCTGTATATCAAATTTTTAACTGTAACTTTTTACCCTATCAAAAGTCTGAAAGACTTCTTCGACAACTTGTTCTCTGCCTCTTGCTGACTCTCTCTTCTACGCTGCTTTCATCGCCAGCCACTACCGAAGCATTCGCGTATCTCTTGAAGACCTGTAATAAGCTTCTTCCTTTTCATCTTTTATCTTCTTAATTTGTTATAATTTTTAAAATTCTAATCTTACTCATCTTTTATATTATATAAACCCTAAGCGTACCTATCAAATTTTGCTTTGATGTCTTCAAGTTAAACACTATCGATGATGTAATTTTAGGCCCTGATTCTCCCCAAAATTTTAAGCTTTCACTATCCAAAAATTTTAAAAATTTGTCATTTAATTTCTTCAATCATCCATTTTTGTTGAAAACGATATATTTTTTTGTATTCTTCAGACAAGGTGCATGTGAAAGTAATTACCTTTTTTTTTTTATGTAGATGTGCTGAGGAAGGTAAGAGATTAGAACAATCTAAGACTTCTAGAGGGATTTTCTTTTTCTTTTTATTCCCATGTGGTGTTGTATCCATATTCATTTTTTTTTTGAATTATACATTTGTGGAGACATATGAATGTTTTATTTATTTTATTAGATTTCATGATTGAAATGACACAAAAAAATGAACTTTGAGACAATAAGAATTTTTTAAAAGATTTGGGTAGATATTTGAATTTGCTAATTGGAGTATTCTAAACAAAATCAAGGTTTTTATTCAAATTTGAATTGATATGGTATCCCCGTTAAATAAAGTCATTAAATAAAGTTCATACAACATTACTCCAAAATAATTACTCGCACAAGACAAACTTGTTAAATTTCAAACAAATGCATTGATCCAGCCGACCCCATGTACAAGGAGCCTTTTGTGAGCATTAAGGATTGGAAGTTCAAAGTAGGAACGAGAGAATGGAATCATTGCATACTACACAATTACCAAAATATTATTATAAGCACAACCAACAGCTACAATGACATACGAAGGTAAGATAGTTACCAAACCAAGGGTTTATACAAAACACTACATATTTATATTTGGACGGGACCTATACTTCACAAGTAGAGGGCTGTGGAAACTCAGCAGAAGCATGAATAAGCCAAGTGGTTCTTCTCAGATATATATGGGGAAATATAATCTCTACGAGAAGGAGAAGTCATTTGAGCAGGAACTAGAATCTGTGTCTTGCCAGAAGCAATTCTCTTTCCAATTACGGTGGCGTAGAACAAGCAGGAAACGGCAGGCACAAAGACATCACTCTCAGAGCAAATATGGAAGTCAATGACCTTTTCGAGTTCAGAACTTCCTGAGCTAAGCAAGTTTGCCTTTTCCTTTGCAGACATTATATCTTCCTGTCAAAATTTCAGGAATTGCATAGAGAAGCTTATCAAGTAATGCAAAGTCCAAAACTAAGAAGCAATGATTTGGCAAGACAACTGCCCATCTGTTCAAACCAAGAGAAATCTTTCTAATCCGCTAAAATTTCTACATTGATTCAAACAAACCTGAAGTTAAGCCTAATAATTGAGAACCTACAGTTGATCTGACATATCAGTAAATGAAGAGAAATTTTTCACCAATGTTGCATGCCAATATTTAACATCATTTAGTCAATTGTTTGAATTGTCTCTAAGCTTCACTACTAAAATTGTTTTTAAAAAAAATGATAGATAAATGAATTTAAAAAGAAAAATAACAGTATTATAGTATTCCCAGAGAAAGATTAAATCATTATGGCAACTGCAATATGAATACACCAGGATGTTGTCCCCTTAGTACTAGAAAATATTTAATGCACCAGTTATACCATGGTATCATCACCCAATAATAAAATCTCAAATGGACAAAGTGAACCCCACTTAAATAGTTATTGACTTATATGTAAGAAGAGTGGATAGTTATTGACGTACAAGAACAAGTATTTATTAGTTTGTGTGGTGTTTGTTTTCTTAGAGTAAATATTGAATACAACGGTGATACCGTATCACCATTGATGACATGGTATCACCAACCAATAATAAAACTCCAAATGGGAAAGATGAACCCCACTTGAACTTACGTGGCAAAAAAGTGGATTAATTGCTTACATGACAAGTTAGTTACTGATTTTTGTGAGATCCATCTGTTTATTTGTTTTAGTATTATTGGTTGGTGATATCACATCACCTTTCCACGTGATATCACCGTTGTAATGAATATTTTCCGGTTTTGTTATTTGTTTAGACATTATTAGTTGGTCAATGATGACAAAGAATATTTTTTCCCTTAGTACATGGGTTTGACATACAACCAAGAAATGGAAGGGCAGAGTCTAAAACATATTACACTATAACGAGGATAGAGATTCGTCCTTGGTAAACTTTGTTTGAGGAAATTTTCTTATGCAAGATCGTACAATGGTTGACCCCCGAAAATGCATAATGTTGTCATGATGTGTTGGAAAGAACTAAAAAAATTGAACTTGAATCCCTGATTTTGATCCTATATATGGAGCTTTAACCCTAATGCAGTTGATGCTTTGTACAGGATGGTATATATTTAGATGTCTTCAGATTATACCAGAATGAAAAGGTACACGCGAAAAAAGATCTATGCCTAAAGAAGCAAATGGGATTGATTATTTCATTTGAAGAAAAGCAAAGTCCTTACCTTTGTATATGTGTTGGGGTAGATATCTCTTAGCGCATCAAGGCTAGTCTGCCATCGAGACTCCGTCAAATAAATTGTGGTGTTTGTTTGAAAATCAACCTTCTTCAGAAATTCACCAATCTCCTGAGCATTATAACATCTTTTTCTTCGTCTAGCTTCATTCCCTTTACATTTCTTTTCCAGCATCTCAACCCTCAAATGCACTGCAATATACTGACCATTTGACTTCTGGTTCAAAGTTTTTAGCCTCCAAATCATTGAGTTAACCACTTGCTGCAACCTTGGTTGCAACTGCAGAATCTCAAACATTGCCAAGCATGAATATGGATCCACGTACTGGGTCTCTTTTCCCTTTGTCATTATTAAAGAAGGGTAGTAAATTTCAAGTCTCAAGTTCCCTTTAATTCTGAACAATGGTTCAACCTTTGTAGCAATGTAAGTTTCGCAAACCCTGTTAGGCACCCTAACAACAGGGAGCTTCTCACTTGATACTAGGGCAGGGTGATCCCTAGCTACTTCAATTATGCCATCCAAGGTTCTTATAAATTTCTCCACATCATATATTTCCTCGAAGTTCCTGCAGCATTTGAAAGTATGTTAAAGTTCTTGTTGAATTCATCATTGAATTCATTGATGCCTATGAACCAGCCTGCATTCATCAAGGTATGACATGTTGTCTAACCACTAATCAGCCAAAATATATTTTCTTGGTTTGTATTGTAGAAATGTTTGCTTCAACCCCACGAAAATTTAGAGAAGTTTATATCCATTTAAAAAGAATCATAGGCCATAAAATAGCATTGGATGAAATTTTAATTATGACAAGAATGAATAGAGTCCCAATTTCAAAAAATGGCAATGGCCATTATAATAGTCTTCATTGGTGATTAACCCTTGAAGTTTTGAAAGGTATATTAACCCATCGAGTCCTGTCCATTCAAAATAACATGACAAGTAAAACACCGAACATGTTGGCCAAGTAACATTTCAAACTGTAATCACGAATTCATAAAATCTTGGGATTGAGAAGGATCTGCTTAGGCTTGAAACCAGTTTGGATTTTCGATATTAAGACAATTATGTGGTGAAGAGATTTTTTATTTTATTATTTCTTCTTCTTCAGCACAAATAATAAATAAATAACAAAGATATTATCCCAGGATAATGGATCAAATTAATCATGGCATTTTTAATCTGTAATAGAAATGAAGATTGAATCTTGAGCATTACAATGACTCAATGATTTTATAATCTTTGTGTACTTCCTTAAGATTGGATTCTCAAGATGAACAAACCGATGGGAGAAAATTGGTCACCATTAGACAGACATGAACACAACAGACTTACCTCATATACCTGAGACTTATCACTAATAAGTATATGTGCTAGGTGGTCAAGCTGATTATAGTTTACAAAATTTATAAACACAAATATGTCACATTGGTAAGACCCCCTATTGAAGCCAGACACAACCATAAAGACAAAATATGCAGACATAATCTTTCAGTGTCATGTTGAGAACTAACCTCTTGTCGCTTGATTTACTTCCTTGAATGTTAGGGAGCACAAGTGTTGCTCCAAGATATCTAGCTACTTTTATGCATCAGCAATCTAAGGAACCCAATCAAAGGTATAATTTGTGTGAGAAAAGGATGCAACACCAATTGAAGATGGAACATTCTAGTATTAGATACACAAAAACTATATATTATTACATGCTATGGAGGACAAATCACTGAAAATAATGTTGAATTTTCTCTTATAAGAATGCTAGTTGCAAAAATTCATGGGTTCGTTTATGTTTTTTACTTTCCTTCAATTAAGTAGTTACACCTTTTATTTGAATAGTTATTACTAGAATCAAAATCAACTAGTATGACCCCATTGAAAACAAGTAAATGACTACCATTGAGCCATGATAGTCAAGAAATGATGAAAATAAATTAGTGTCAACTCGTGTTATTACCGGGTAATGAATGTATATTGATTACCGTAAAACTTAATTCTCTCACTATGAAGGATTACTTTTGTTTGCCTTTTTCTTGATCAAGTCTTAGAAATGATAGTTGATCATATTTTTTATTGCTAATGCTTCCTACATGGGTACTCAGGGTACAACCAATTGAAAATAACACAATGACTAGAAGAAGAAAACGATATTCACATTCCCTTTTGACACATTTGCATACTGTCGGTTTATTTGTTTATTTACTTTCCTTCAATTAAGTAGTTAAATCTTTATTTGAATAGATGCCACTATAACCAAAATCAACTAGTATGACCCAACTGAAACAAGTAAATGAATTGCATAGAACTATACAATTGAACCACCAAAAGTTTGTTTCCATGTTATTTTCATAGATCTACTAGTGAAGCCAACCAAATGAAAGGACATCATATCTAAAATCAACATCACTAGGCAATTGCTTCATTATGTGGTCGGGGGCCTAACATCAAACTATTTTTGTGCATTGTTCAATAAATTAGCTCTTTCAAAAAATGTTCTTTCGTGAAAGATGCACCAAACATGTTGTTACAGAATGAGAAACTTAAGAACCCTTTCCCTTCCTCCCCTAGACAAACAAAAAGAGAGACAAAAAAAAAAGAAACAAATCATCGAGTTCACGTAAGCAAGCACAACTTTCTGATCTAAGTAAAAATCAAACGTTATTGAATGCCTTACAAGGCTCAAAAAATAAAGCAACTCTCAAATACATTGCTCTTGTAAACTGTAAAATATATTGGAAACTATAGTTTTGATGGTTCTAGTTTTTTTAGCAATGGAAATTAGCTCTATCAGAAAATAAGTAACCATTGTCAGGCAATTTAAAACTGGCTTGCAATATGGAAAAGAATATGAGCAAAATAAGAAAGAAGGAACATGTCCATAGTGTAAAAATCTGAAGTACATCACATTGAAAGACTTCAAACAATTTCAATTCAATGCTACATACCAGAGA